>JAECUM010050818.1:0-21992 GCA_016617855.1 Megalonaias nervosa | reverse complement strand
TGGGTGGGACATCATGCTACATGTCTGCGGCATGATGCCCCAGTGCTAGACATCACTATAAACTGCCACACTGCAGACATCGTAGTGATATGACTGAAAAATTGTTAAAGCTATGTTAAAAATCATAATCACATCACATCACATTAGCAGGTGAATTGTGTACAACATTAGGAGCTTATTTTCAAAGTCAGTGTCATTGTGTTATATGTTGAATTTATCCATTACACTTTCCTTGGCAGCATATAAGTTTAGGCTTATTTGAGGTAAAGGGATAAAACATGGTAAAACTTTATATCATTAGTATGTTCTGAATCACATAGAGGTTCCTATCTTCAAGGAAAAGTACACAGGTCAATATTTACGTTTCAGTCACATTTTCCCTCAAGATGTTTACCTTCAGAGCAGTTTTTAAGATAGCTGGATTAAGCTTGGTATACTCATGTGTTGTCACTAGAAGATGTGTTGCATAGCACATTTGGTGTCTTGTTTTTAGGTCAAGGTCACATACCAGTACTTTTAAGTTTCTTTTTTCTACTTTTCTGTCATAAAGATTTTTAAGGTACAGTGATAAACCATGGTACACCTATGCTTCTCAGTTTGATAGCATTTGATATATCACAGTCAAGAGTTTATCTTCAGTGTCAAGGTCACTTATAAAAATTTGTTTGTCACTTTCTGCCTGTTACCTCAAATGCCCATTGAAATAGGGCAATGAAACTTGGTTTTTATTTCATGTCTGCCAAGTAGTTTAACAGCTCTGTTTTAAAGGACAGTCAAATTTAATTCTTTTTAACTTTTGTAACCTGACCATGGTAGGCAGCTAATTTATTGCTATGTTTGTGGCTGTCCTGTACAACATATTTGCCATTACTGTTTTATTAATTGTACATGATGGAGTGTATATGTATTGTGTATCTTTTCTTTGTGCAGTTGGGTTGTTGCTTGATACAACTGCTTTTGTGTATCATACTTCAGCATGGATATCACTGCTTGAACATCAGCACAGTTGTCATTGTCAACATCATTAAGGTTTTGTGTGGAGCTTTATGTCAAAGTTTATGAAAATCATGAAAGCATTTTTGGCAGGTGAGTCATAGTTTGGCATGAATTCTTGCATTACAGCATTTCATCAAGTATGAGTTTATCATGCATGGAGTACTGTATCTTTAGTTGCTGTATTACATTACAGAATTTCACGTGATAAATTCAAGTATGAGATTATCATACATGGAGTACTGTATTTATAGCTGAAGTTTATTCCAATGGGTTTTGTTGTTTGTAATTACTCCAATTATAACTAAATTTGTCTACTGTGCTAGCTACTGCTATTTTTTGCCAGATTTAATAAACTGTTTACCACAGCCATGAAAAATATTGTGTCACATGTTAGCTCTTGCAAGGCCAGGTTGTATTTTTTATCTAGGTTATTATTTTCAAAGATTGTCCATTTCAGTCCTGGAATGAAAGTGCAATTATTGTTTTACAGTCATATGTAAATGATTTGGGGTTTTAGCCACTTTTCAATACAAAAAAGTAGCAGCGATAGGTAATATGTTTTGTGTGTTAACGTATTACTCTTCTTAATGTGATGGCTTCACACTTTAACATTTCTCCTTCAGATACATTCCCTGATCACATTGACTTAATACTATAAACCCCACTTCCTCCTGAACCCAGCCCTCTCAAAAGACAAAAATTTGCTCTATATTATATTGAAAAATGGCAATAACCCTTGCACATTACTTTCCTTTGCCACTGACAGGTGGCACTAGTTTTAAGCTTTCACTTTGAACTGACAACACATGACAATACATTGTTTGCATTGCCTCCCAAAATCTGTTGGAAATTTGTGCTAATTTCATCCATCCATCAAGGATTTTGTTTTTTTTGGAGGTCCCCCTTATGAACAGCCTCCCCAGCAGCCACCTGCTTTTGACAGCCAGAATCCCTTGGCTGTGAGAAGTTTGTGCTCAAAACTACCTCTCAAGAACTGCCACCTATCTAATGTGACCAGCGGCCAGCATATATATAAGTTACTTGACTCAGTGATATCAGGGGTGGGGGCTGCTGAACAATTTTATGTTGGAAAGACTCATATAAACAACATTGTAACATATAAGTAGACTATTCATCTGCAGTGGGAGAATGGAGTAAATGGAAAGAGAATTATGTATGTACCAAGAGTTATATGATGTGTATGCATGGTTTTGCAATGTGCATGACAATACCCCATTTGCATTTCATGCTTAACTCAAGAATAAGAACTATTACTGTAATATATGTTCATTTGAAATAAGTCTGTTCTTAAGAATAGAACATTTTAATAATTAATGTTACTTTTAAATGAAGATATTACATGATGATATTACATGAAGAGATTAAATGTGATGAAGTTACATGTAGCTTCTTACAACATAACTTCCATATACCTCTCACAAAAGATTTACTCCCCTTCTGGAGGAAAGGCCACCTGTCTCATAAGGCCACTTTCCCAGTGCAAAAGGGGTGGCTGTATAAGAGGGGGACCACTTTATTAAGGATTAGTCTACAAGTGTTTTACATTATTTGTTAAATTTTGTTAAATATCTGACTGCATGGTTCAACATGGTAACATTGAATAGAACATGTTGTTGTTCATATTTGCACACACTATTTATTTTTTCCCCCGTGTATGATGGGTGTTTTAGGCATTGTTAACCAAGTTAAATAATAATTTTTTCTTTCTTTTCTTTACTTTGTCCTTTCATAATAAACTGACAACAAAAAATGTGTTAAATGCAAGGAATTCAAATCCAGCAAGGACTCTTATCTTGCCAAAGTGTACATTGTTAGGTACTTGCAGGATGTATTGGTTGGAGAATACATAGTCAACATTACTATGGAAAACTGCAAAAACATTGCCAGGGATCTTAGTGATCGATCTATCCATATGCCTAATACTATGCCAATACTCCAGTAGTACAGCTGTATATACTGCCATCTGTACGCTAAACACCTGTAGTTACCGATTTTGATTTTAACAAGCCATCCATACTGATTCATTGACTTCATCCTATGGATACAACTAGCCAGAAGAAATATATTGGGTGCTGTTGAACTCAGAGTGCCCACCACGCCCTTTTCTACTCCCTCCAGCAGTGTCATGGCCTTGCTCATTATTGATGATGAGGATATCAACCCGTCTTTACACCTTCTCTTGTAATCTGGAAAAGTCAAGGAAATTCCGGGGAGGCTATCTGTCAAGATCAGTATCCCAGACAATTTCAGTGCCTTTTTTCTGAGAGTAAACTACAAGTGTCCTTTGCATCTCACAGGTATAAGACTCATTTGAATGCCTTCTCTACACATCTTCAGGTGCTAGACAAGAACTATGCCTCTGTCAGTGTGATTTCTTCCATTTACTGGTAGGTGGATATAGGCATTTTTCACACCATTTCGATGTTCTTATGCAGTATCCACGTCTTCATTGCTGGATTTAGTGTCTGTGGCAATCTTCAGCCTTGCCAGGAAGTCCAGCAGTTGGCACAACTGGGAGTCAATGGCTAAATTAGCAACGATGATTAACAGGGCAGCCCACCATGCATTTGTGAATGCTTTTGATGGCTTCTGCCAACCTTGAACTTATACAACAGGACATGTTTACGCTTGACCTCACTGAAGCCACAACATGCCTTGTCCCAGCAAACCACTCCCATTGGTTCACGTTTGCTGTTCAGTGACAAGATAGAGGACATGCAGAGGCAGGCAGTATAAGAAATGCCCTCTTCCTTGCTGTGCAGCCACCATCACCTTATAAATCATCTTCAAATCATCCTCAAAGATATGAAGACTGGAGTCAAAGGGTCATTTGCTACACAACTTCAAATTCAGTCACAATCCCAACCCTATATATGGAGAGTCAGCTAAATAGTATCAGGGGCAGTCATTACAAGGGAATAGGAAACAAAGTTTCTCTACCACCAAGCCTCCACCCTCTCACCAATGACTCATGTCCCTGACCACCCTCAGACAACCTTCCAGTAGGCACTAGACTCTCGCAGTTCAAAGAGTATTGCATCAGTTACCTTCCACAAAGCGAATGGGCAATCCAAATCATCTCTGAGGAGGGGCTTTGGCTCTCATTCTGCCAACCCCCTGCACTTTCGTCCTGTCCATTCCTTATGGAAGTACCATCAGATCCAGTAAAGGATGTACTTTTGCAGCAACAGATCAGGAGGTTTATTAAGAAGCAGGTGGCAGAGATTGTTCAGAGTCATCAATATTAGTCATCTAAATCAGCTCATACTCCCACCAAATTAAAAACAGAGATGGTATGTTCTGTCTGAAGGAACTTGATATCAGTCTCTATCTGACGGATGCATATTTTCACATTCCCATCCATCCATCCTCATGGAAATTCCTGCAGGTTGCATACCAAGGAAATTGTTATCACTTTTGTGCTCTCCCTTTCAGATTGTACAAAAGTCCTTGGGCCTTTATGAAACTAATCAACTGTGTCTTCCTCCTGTTTCGTATGCCTTCATCTGTTTCCAAGGCAGTGTACTTGGACAACATCCCCCAGAAACATACGGTAAGTTACATTCTAGTCAAAGGAAAGGATGATCTCATATCCCTTTCAGATCATCTCAATTATCTGATGAACTGGGAAAAAATTCAGTCTTTGTCCATCCCAACAGTTCATTCATCTGGGTATGGAATTTCTCACCCACTTCAGCCTGTACTTCATCCTCACCTTCAGATGGTCCAAATTGTCAAGTTTCTAGTGTCCATTTCCAACAAGAAATGGATCACAGTCGTGGAGTTTCTTCAGCTCCTTGGATTATTCACTGCAGCAGTAAATGGTCACCTCTACATGCACCCTTTACAGATGGCCTTGCTGTTTCAATGGCAACCCATTTCAATTCCACTTGATTACAGGATCAGCATAACAAGAACAATTCCTTATTACTAATTATGCATATTAATTAAAATGCATATTTTCAGAAGGATTGCCTACATGCCCACATGCCATGCCTTTTGAAGGACTGGGCCACATGCAGTTCACAGGCCACAGGTTGAACATGTCTGACTTACCTGATCACATTACTTTAATGCCCTCGCATACTACCCACAGTGCAAGCATCCCATTCACAGTGTTCTGCTCAGCTTCAGAATAGTGCATCCTGTCAGTGACAAGGGGAGGTAATGGGCATGAGATGCTGCCCTTGTAATACAGACAGAAAGGCAAATATTTGTCTTTTAGCAGGGCTAGTTTTGGGAGGTAGTGGAGCTTATATTCCTGATATTAATGTGATCAGTTAAGTATTCTAGAGGAATCAGTTTGCTTAAAAATTTGCTATTGTCATTTAAGAGATTAGTAGAGTAATTATCAGTTTGTTTTTAATAAGCCCACAATAAGGTGGAACATCTTATGTTATAATGTTGTCAGTCCATCCATCTGTCTGTTACCAGTTTCATTTCTGCACAACAACTTGAATTCTCATTATCTTCAGTTACCAAACTTGTCTTGCACTTGTGGTAAGGGAGAAGCCTATCAATTTTTGGATCAAAAGGTCAGATGTGCAAGTCACTGTAACTGAAGGAAGAAAAATGGCTATTGAACAATAACATTAGTTCTGCATCACATACCTGGACCAAACTTTGTGAAGTTTTGCACTTAGGAGAAGAAAGAAGCCTATCTATTTGAAACTTAAAGGTCAGAGGTCACTGTGACTGTAGAAAAAAAAATGTTTTGTACAAGAATGTCAGCTCCCAACCATGTATCTTCACTGAAGTTTGTGGATGATTTAATGTTGGGTATAAGAAGCCTGTTGATTTTGAGGTCAAAAGGTCATGGTTACTGACTAAACCACCCCCTCAAGAATGGTTTTCCATGATGACTTAGACCACATACGGTGAACAAAGTTTGTAGAGGGCATGAACATAAGGTACAGAAGAGGATTTTGAATTTGGGTTCCAAGGTCAAACATCAGGTTCAGTATGGTTCAAAGATAAAATGGATTTTACATATTAACTTTTGTTTAGAGTAAGTTCCTTAATCAAACTGTGTTGATGGCTAGCATATAGGTTTAGATTCTAGGGTCTAAAGAGTCAGATATGACAGTCAGAACATGTCTGACAAGAAATTCTGGTTTCTGCAAAGTAAGTTAGTTCAAGACCAAAAGGTCCAGGCCATTGAGACCAAATGTTTGATAATTTTCAGAGTCTGCCATGCCCTCCTAGTCCTCACATAGAGATCAGTTAAACATGGGGCATGTGTATAATGTGCCATTCATAGTACTCTTATTGTTTTGTCAGTTATCAGTCACATAGTGGAGTGCTTAAATAATGTTCTACAGCAAGTTAACATTAATTTAATGAAGCCTATCTTTGTACATTACACCATCATTAAATATAAAATATGATGGTTTACATTTTGTTTTTAATTGGATTTGTTCAGTGTTGTATTCTTTATTTCAAGTTTACATACAGGGTTTAATTTTAATTTCAGAACTTTTCACTATGATTGATTGTGTGAAAAGTTTTCACATTTTATCCTTTTGAATATTTCTCATATGTTAGTGTTCACATTGATCATAGCTAAGATCCAGTAAAATTATTCATCCCAGATGGATGGAACAGATCTGTACAGAGCATGTTTTTGTCCTCTTTGACTGTTGATTGATTTGTTGTATACAAAATTTAATATTAGGAGTTTTTATTAATTTATTGAATGTATTTTCACAACAATAGTTTTCAGTTTTATTCTGCACGTCCTGCATGTTACAGTTAAAATGTCTAATTTTTATGTTACAGTTACAATCTCTAATTCATTGTCATGTTACAGTTATAATCTCTAATTCATTGACATGTTACAGTTAACTCTAATTCATTTTCCTGCTACAGTTATAATCTCTAATTCATTGTCATGTTACAGTTATAATCTCTAATTCATTGTCATGTTACAGTTAACTCTAATTCATTTTCCTGCTACAGTTATAATCTCTAATTCATTTTCAATGAATCTCTAAACAAATCAATTTCAAGCAGTGTTGCATACTGAGCACAGGATGGTGGGTCTCCAAAAGTTTCTGTCACAATGTTCCAAAAATCTTGATTCTAGTGCACCCAGTGGGCATGCTTTGTTTTTTTAAATTATTTGTCTCTAGTTCACTGAATCTTAGGTACAAAAGTGGTCTTTATAAGTTTTGGACTGTTGTTGTTGGATGCATTGCCATTTTATACTGTGATGCATTGTATTAATATTGACAGCTGTTCAGTTTCAATTATAAAGTTTGTTCACTCATTATTTGATACATATCTGTTGAAAAATTGCAATTAAACTTACTGATTTATTAGCACAGTGTTTTTAAAATATGAATTTTCATTTGAATATATCACCACATGATACAGCAGGATATATTAGTTGAAAGAAAGTGAAAGTTAAAGCAGTTTGATTATATACCTGTTTTATGGCGAAAACTATATACTACACAAGTGTCTAGCCTTGCCCATGCCATCCCCCAAGACTGTATCACAGTTCAATAGAATTAGCACTCCAGACCCATATTTTCTGAACTTTTGCAACTCGTAAGTCAAGCTCAGGCTCAGCTGCAGCATAAGAAAATGCCCCTTTTAAAAAGGTCATAATATTTACTCATTAAGATTAATTGCTTTTCGAAAATAATGATCTTTCTTGAATATAATGAAGTTTATTTAATACAGATTTAATAAGGATAGAATAGTTTGACTGCATGATGCTGCAACATTCAAGAAATTCCTTCATATGAAATCATTTTTAATGGCCCCCGTCTGCTTGCATGCAGTAGTGGATTAGGTTATATCCATCAGTTCTTCTTTCCCAAAAAGTTTTTGAACAACATTCAGCAAAAACAACTCAAATCACATATTTTAGCATATTTGTATCCATATGTAGATGACCTGAGTAGATTTTCAGGCCTTTACCACAATTGTTTTAAATTTTTTAATAAACATTTGAACTTTTTGACTTAAAACCTTGTTAACATGATTATAGCACTTCAGGTAGACAAATTGACTATATTTCTATTCATTCATATTCAGATGACCTATTAGATTTCCAGACCATTATAGCAATTTTACAGTTTTGTTAAAATATATTTTTTGCACATTTTGTACTTGGTCTTTTTTGTGATGAAAACTTTGAAATTGAAAAAGACAAATTAAATTTGGTTGTCATGTTTGTATACATATGTAAATGATCAGAATATATTTTTTTGATGCTACAGTTACAACTATTTAAACTCTTTTAAATTTTTGAATTTTTTTTCGTTGCATACATATTGGTCTGCAGTTGTACAGTGTGGAATATGTGCTTATATGTTTTTCTAGTCTCTAGTCAGTAATGAAGTATGATTGTAATGTTCCTATTATAGGGACCTTACACACTTAAAACAGTACTTTTTAAATTTTACTTGACAATTATTAGTTTCATATGTGTCCTCAGCACCATTGTTATCACTTTAATATATATCTGATTAACTCAAAATACCTCCCAAAGCATATCAAATTCTTGTACATTAATTTGACAGGTTTTAGCTAGAGTAAATGTAACAGTTACTTGAAGTTACCTGTTAGTAAACTATAATTACAGTTCTCATGTTAATGTATACTTTTATGTAAGTTTCATTAATTTCATTTGTGATTTTTTCTTGCCTTAAATGTAATTTTAAAAGCACAAAAAACAGATTTTAACCACATCTTTCATTGTCTCTTTTTTTTAACCTGTTCAGTGGTTGATAATCGGAGATAAACATAATGCCAGTATCATAGCTATTCTGGTCATAGGCCATACAGACTTATGGGATGGGCTTTTAACTGGCATCGGTCATCCATCTTCCATCTGTTAGTAGAAGTATATAATTTTTACTTCTAATCTACTTTGAGGATTGTCATGGAGCTGTACACACACAATGAAAATGATGTTGCTCAGACATCCAATATGGCCACCACAGTAACCATCTTAAAAATATTATCACTACTGCTTTTAAATGAATAATCATATCAACATGTGGTTTTCACACAAAGACTTTCTGTGATATCTAGTTGGTCCCAAATTGTGCTGATCTTTCATCTATATGGCCACCATGGCAATAATGTTTTAAATCTTCTAACTCCTCCTCCTGAGCTGAAAGTCATATCAAGATGGGTGTTACAGAAGGCTTTTTATAAAGTCTAGTTGATTATGCTGATCTTATATTCAGTATAGTTACCATATTAGCCATATTGAAATCTTGTGATCAGTTCTCTCCAGAACAGAAAGCCATATCAACATAGGGTTTTCATCAGAGACTTCCTAATGATGTCTAGTTCATCCTAAAAGAATGTAATGCCTATCTGAAATGAAAAGTAAGGCCTGTGACAGCCATTTTGAAACTTATTATTGCTGCTCATCCAACTCAATTGTCATATTGACATGGAATTTTCATCAAAAGACTTAATACAGCATCTAGCTAGTTCTGAATGAAATGGTGCTAATCTGACATCTGATATGGCCACCATGGTGATCATATTGAAAATTATGTTATTGCTACTTCTTAATGGATGGTCGTATCGGCTTGGAGTTTTTCCTGAAAGACTCTTTATGATGTCTGTTTGGTTTGAAATTAAATGGTGCTTCTAATGATGTCTAGTTGGCCATGAATGAAATGCTGATGATCTGACACTCAATATGTCTGCCATGATGGCAATCTTGTTCTTGTTAGTTCTGAATGGATCATTTTATTGACATGAAGTTTCACTTAATAACTTAATATGATGTCTTGTTGGTCAATAAATGAAATTGTTATTGCTGGTCCTCCAGAACAGAAGGTTATATTGACAGGAGGATTTCACTAAAAGACATCTTATGGTGTCTTGATGGTCCTAAATAAAAATGGTACTGAACAGTGGTAACAGTCTTGTTATCACAACTTCTCTTGAGGGGATTATTTTATTGTTCTGGGTTTTTTGCAGAAACACATTCTCACCGTATAGTATGTAGTTGGTCGTAAAAGCTACCTATCCTAAACAGGTGGTTGTACAAACATTAAAATGAAAAACTTTTTTCTTGGAGCGTATAGTTATTCCTATTTTTAAATGATGAGTATCTAACCTCCTTTAAGGCCATCCTGAAATTCTTTATAGGACTCCTTTTCCTGAACAGTTGGTTTTGTAAACAAGGGGTGTTCACTCAAACACTGTTATGGTAACATGTAGTTGGTTCTGAATGAAAATGGTGTTCAGCTGACCTCCAGTATGACAGCATAGTGGCCATCTTAAAAATCTTATCACTGCACCTCTAGCATGAATGATAGTGTAGACATGGATTTTTGCTAAAATGCTTCTTGCTATATTTAATTGGTTTGGAATTAAGACCATGAAAATCAGACCACCAATACATCTATACCTTTTTTTTAAAGACCTTACAATCAGATCCAGTTGATGCTGGGGTCAAATCAGAGGCCATTATTTGCATTTTTGTATGTCATTGAGCTTATGAACATAGTAACTTGTACATATACAAGTGATATTTGACCAGACTTTATTTTTTGTTGCTTGACAATGTACAAATTGATAGCACACTGGCATTGATCTGATTTGATCTGAACTAGCTTGTCAACATCATAACAGTCTTTGGATATGTGAAGAAAACCTTTAACAAAATAACTGTTTTGTTTTGAAGAAAATATTTAATAGTAGATTTAACCAATCTTAGCTATATTGATATTGTCTGAAAGACAAGTTGAACGATTTCTGTTCCAATACATCAAGTTTAAGGTCAGTAGCCAAGACAATGGATTTTAGCCTGCAGTTACAGATAACTTGTGAATATGTTAACTTAGACATGTAAGGAAACATTTTGTTTCTATATTTTTGTATGTAGATGTTTCTCTAGAATATCAGAGATGGTTTCAATACTCAGCAATTGAAAAAAAAAAAAGTTCCTCTCTTTGATTCTGGACATTCTTTTTGGCCAATAGAGCATCAGTCCCCTCAAGGGATTTTTGTCAAATTATTTAGTATTGATAGTGTCTGAGTATGCCTATTTAATGGATGTAATGTATTACTGAATTGGTATGGTGTCTCATGTGACACAGTTCTGAGTTGGTATGGTGTCTAATGTAACACAGTACTGAGTTGGTATGGTGTCTCATGTGATAGTACTAAGTTGGTATGATGTCTCATGTGTCACAGTACTGAGTTGGCATGGTGTCTTATGTGACATACTAATGAGTTGGTATGGTGTCTCATGTGACAAAGTACTGACTTGGTGTGGTGCCTCATGTGACTACTGAGTTGATATGGTGTCTCATGTGACAGTACTTAGTTGGTATGGTCTCATGTGACATGCTGCTGAGTTGGTATGGTGTCTCATGTGACATGCGGTTGAGTTGATATGGTGTCTCATGTGACACAGTACTGAGTTGGTGTTGTGCCTCATGTGACACAGTAGAGTTGGTATGGTGTCTTATGTGATACAGTACTAAGTTGGTGTTGGTATGGTGTCTCATGTGACATGCTACTGAGTTGTTATGGTGCCTCATGTGACAGTACTGAGTTGGTGTTGAGCCTCATGTGACACAGTACTGAGTTGGTGTGGTGTCTCATGTGACACAGTACTGAGTTGGTATGGTGTCTCATGTGACAGTACTGAGTTGGTATGGTGTCTGATATGACATGCTACTGAGTTGGTATGGTGTCTGATGTGACATGCTACTGAGTTGGTATGGTGTCTGATGTGACATGCTACTGAGTTGGTATGGTGTCTCATGTGATACGGTACTGAGTTGGTGTTGTGCCTCATGTGACACAGTAGAATTGGCATGGTGTCTCATGTGACACAGTACTGAGTTGGTATGGTGTCTCATGTGACACAGTACTGAGTTGGTATGATGTCTCATGTGAGAGTACTGAGTTGGTGTTGTGCCTCATGTGACACAGTAGAGTTGGTATGGTGTCTCATTTGACAGTACTGAGTTGGTATGATGTCTCATGTGACAGTACTGAGTTGGTATGGTGTCTCATGTGACAGTACTGAGTTGGTATGGTGTCTCATGTGACATGCTACTGAGTTAGTATGGTGTCTCATTTGACAGAATACTGAGTTAGTATGGTGTCTCATGTGACATGGTACTGTGTTGGTGTGGTGTTTAATGTAACACAGTACTGAGTTGGTATGGGTTTTTTTCATATAGAAACTTCATGTAGTAAAACTCTATTTACATTGAACTTTTTGATGGCCACAAATTCCCTCATGTATCCATAATGTGTTAAATCTGTCTTATAATGATATATTTGGCTTCACAAGGAATATTAATTTCATACTAACAAGATTTTTTTTATGTATATCATTTTAATTAAGCATTTATGAAGATTATTACCTCAAAGACATGGGAATGTTTTATTTGTATAACAACTTCTAGAAGGGAACCAAAATTTGCAGTTAAATAAATACTGTAAATTCAAACATTAATTTTAGATAGGAATCAGTGCAAAAGAGTATAAAAAACTTGCTTTTTTCAGGTCATCACTATGTAATACAGTTAATGTCATCAGTTCATTTCAACCAATAACCTGTTTCCAGATTATTTGCCATGCATATTTATGTTCAGTTCTATCAGTAAAATATGTTTAAACAAACTAACCCAATGGGAGGTCACATTAAATTCAGAATGTATTTCACACTCTTAGTTGTAAATTTCAAGAAACATTCCAACTTTTTAACATTCTTTTTTTTAAGCTGCCTACATGTGCATTTTTGGTAAAAGATATGAACCATTTCTTTCAAAGATGGTTGTGGTTAACTAGAATAGACCTTAATTAGCTGAGGATTATTCATTGGGCTCTAGTACATCCTTTTTGTTTCAAGGTTGCAGGGCCATACCTTGTGTCAAATGAAGGATATCAGCTTGTAAACAAGACATAAATTAAAAGATTTGGTTGAACTCAACCTATGAAGATGTCCCATTGTCTGTTTAGCATTTTGTAACTTTGACCCAATTCTCAAACTCAGCATTTGGTGACCATGACCCAATTCTCAAAGTCAAATAATTTACCAAAAAAATTTAATGTGGGAGGGGGTGCACACACTAATCATATAAGCAAAGTGTCTAAAGGAACAACATTGAACCAAACCTTGAGATAGTCCCAAAACTTGATAGGTTTTAGTAACTGTGACCTAATTTTCAAGGTCATGGGGAGGATATTTGTATTTAGTGAAGGAATCACCCTATAAACAAGTAAAAGGTTATCAGCTTCTAAGCAAGTTAACTTAATTATGGTTTGACCAAACTGGACAAAATTTTGTTTGCAGTGTGGGTGGGGGTGGGGATGAAATCCATTAATGTTTCTGTGACCTTATGCGGATTTTCATGGCCATAGAACAACATTGTGTAACCTTTGGGGGTTTATACATCATAGGTTAGTGAGGGGTGCAAGTAAGATATCTTGAGAATGATGGATTTAAATATGACCAAATTGGATATTTAGATGCCTTCTAGTGATCCAGACTGTAGTAGGCTCTGGTGACCATGACCAAATTTTCAAGGTTTACAGGACAACTTGTAATTTTAATTGATTTTTATTTGTATTCTTGCATGTTTTACCATTATTTTAGTGAAGTTTGATTCTGTCTTTTTAAACCTTTACATAAACTACACCTTTCTCTAAAGGACCAATTTAAATGGCTCCTTTTGTGCCCTTTTTAGTCAGGTTTCAATTCCTTTAATGCTCTTATAAATATCGAAAGATAATATAATTTGTCATCACAATAATTTTCCAAGATAATTGCATCTTACAAGCAAATATCACTCCTTTGCACAAAATATGAACTTGTGACCTTGGAAATCTGTTTAAAGCTACCAGAACTGAAAGTAGATCAGGGTTGGTCCAATGGTTCTTGAAATATCTTTGTCACATAGCAACTTCCCTTTGAGGCACAAAATATAGCCTTTTGACCATAATAATTTGGGACTTTCAGCATCACACGCTTAACAAAATTCGTCTCATTTCATGGACCTTGCTAAGTACCAGTTTTTCACAGAATGACATGGCAAAGGAGGCAGTGAGCAATATTTTTGCATCCAAAAACAAATCCCTTCTTGTTGTTTATATATGTATATCAAAAGCTATGTCCTATCAGTAAAGTACAGCCATTTTACAGAAATGGACTGCAGTAGTTTAAAATATGGCTTCCCATGATTTACTTAATGAAAATACTCATGAAGAATTAATGCTTCCATTGTTTTCATTTGCTTTGACAATTTACAAACTATTTCATAACAGTGTGCTTACTGTAAATAATATTGAAATGCTTGTATAATTTTCTCCTAAAATGCTCTTAGTGAATTTACTCTTTGATAATCTTTTAATGTTTCATAATGAATTAATGTATTGAACACGTCATTTATAATAAGGTGCATTCTTCAGGCAATAGAATCAAATATGTTTATTTTTGTAATGACTGGTGCCTTGGAATTGGTGTTGTATGGCATATTATTGTCAGTAGTAATAATCTTCACATCCTGTGTTGATTTCTTAGTCACGAAAACCAATATTTTACCATGAGACAAAGCCATGTGTTCAGAGGGCAAACATTTTTTGGTTTACTCAGAACTTATCCACACACCTGTTTCAGATGATCAACTTAAAAACTGTAAAGATAATTTGAAAATAAAGCCCAGAGAATTTGGGAAACAAGTATTGTAGTGCTTTCTTTGACACTAAACTCTGTATAGACAATACTAACAAAAACTGGTTGTTGGAGTGAAGGGAATAAATAAAGAATAAATAACTTACATAAATGGAAGAATATAGATTTCTGATTGGTATGATGATGTTGATCATAAAATAATGGATGCAAAAGAAACCCCACTAAACCATATGAGAAGCCAATCACTGTGGCCTATTTTGTTGTGCTAATTGGGTATCCTTGCACTGCATTTCAGCATACACTTTTGGCTAGTTAATGTATGTTTTATTGACATTTGTATGGCAGACTGCCATGTATTACTAACCTTATTATTCTATGGCAGATTGTTGTGTATTACTGATTGTTTGATATCATTGCCATCCATAAGAAACTACAGGAACATATCCGAAGAAAATATAATTGTTTTCATTTTAACTTTTGTCTTTATGTTGGCTGCAAACACAGGGCAGTTAATCTTGGCCAGTAACTGTATGGAGGACTGATTATTTCATGAAGTAAAATACTGTTGTATACTCCAGGTCATGTGATCTCTGAGAAATATGGAGTACAGATTCGCTTGGAAAATGAAATTAATCACATGACTGTGCATACCAAGTGTACTGTGTAAGAGATTAGGCATTTGTAACAAAAACACATTTGCATCATATTTACTAGAGTAAATGAGTTCCCAACTTTAAAACAATTAAGATCCAGCTTTGATGTCATTTAATGTACAGGGTCTGCATGGTTTGATATATTCAGGATTTTCAGCGATCAACATAAATCCACAGAGACAAGTGGTGCATTATGTTTTGGCAGATATAAATCTGTGCAGTTTGCAGTTTGGTGTGTTACATACTGGTATTTTTCATTTCAAGATATTACATATACATGTATATTTTTATGTTTGTCTCATTAAATATGTACCAATATAAATGAATATAAGTATATATTTGTTAGGATGTAAATAGGCAATGTACCTACCTATTTTTATGTTTGTCTCATTAAATATATACCCATATAAAAGAATGTAAGTATTTATTTGTATGTGTTAAATTTGTGGATGTAAATAGGCAATGTACCTTCATGACTGCAACTACTCGGTTGTTTTATAAGATGATAAAAGGCACACAGACAGGCTACATGAAAGTGGCACAAAATATGCATGATATACTTTTTTATAAAATATTTATATTATATATAAATGACATATTTTGTTGAGACTCATTTGTCATTCTTATGTACCATCCTTCAGTATTCTCCAATCACCAGCATAACTTACATACTCCAGTTACATACCAGCTATTTACACCCACTACTCCTCCCCCAAAACATACATGTTCCAGGGTATTTCAAATAATATGCGCTTGTAACAAACTACTTCATAATCAAACTTTTAATAGCATGTATCCATGTTTTCAATCATAACAATAACATAACTAAACCAGAAGTAAACAAAACAAATGATGTGAGACAAAGACAGTCCAAAATGTCCCGTGATACTTTTGGTTTCTCAGTTTTATAACAGACAGCCAAAATGTTGACTGGTAAATTGAAATGGAATTTTTTGACTAAATTGCTAAGGGAGGCAAATCTCATCTGGTACATTCCAAATATGACTAATTAATGTCTTTTTACTAGAATGTAGTACCAGTTCCTTCTGAGTTACAAATGTAATAAAACTGGCCAGGGACCAGGGGTCACTAGACCACCCTAACAGATGGGATGGGACACCTCCACATTCTATCAGGCAATACTTTCATTCGTTAGTACTAGTACCTAAACCCTCAAGTCAGTCTGGTAGTGTAACATTAAACTGACTAATCTCTCTAGTTATTTGAAGAATTTCAATGAACCCACAATATTGAAGAAATTTCTTGTTGGGATAAATACTTGAGGTATAATTGTTTATATTCATTTATCAGAAATAATTAGTAGAAAATTAATTTTTACATGAATTTACTTTAGTTGCTCAAATTTGACAATAAATAGTTTGGGAATCAAGGATCATGGTAAGCACAGAATGCACTGTGGTCTGAGAAAAACAGCCACAATGTACAAATTATGTTTGTTTAGCACCATATAGCCATATATAATTGTGCTGAGGATCTGTAATGTACTGCCACAAACATACATACCAGATTGTTATGAAATATCCATTGATGATTGAGATGAAAATATTAACAGGCATTTAAGCTTTGGAGTTCTCTTTTTAATTCAAGAATGGATAATGGACGCGTGCTATTAAACAATGCCATAATACCATTGTTGACAAATCCAACTTGGACATCAACACAGTCATTACTATTGTCAGTGCGTATAAGTTTCTCCTCACTTTCCAAGAAAACCTCACATGGAAGATAAAAAACTAGATATTTCCTGCACTTGTAATTCTACTTTTTGTTGATCGGGACCCTAGCCAGGTATTAGTAATACTGAAAGTCTCTTTTTCCACCAAACTACAGGTGTGCCAATGTCAGATGTGGGATCGGATGTATTTTTGAATTGAGCAATGGTGAAACTTATGTTTCCACTTATACATTATTAGTTTTATCTAATACCTTTTGCGTGATGGCCATAATCCATTCCCCATTGCCAGATTTGCAATCACCAAATCTGACAGTCGTTTCTGAGCTACTTCATCAATAATTTTACCAATTGCAGCAGGCATTGTTTCTGTTAGTGGTAGCATAACTGTCTTTGGTTCAGCTGCGTTTGAGGGTGCTTGAATCATTAATCAATTGAACCACTTGCAATCCCAGAATTTTCATTTGGTCTGAGGTGACATCTTTTATGCTATCAGCTCACATTGCAACTTGTTCAGCATATGGTACAGTGCATGAAGTCAATCGCACAAGTACCTTTGGTGCACTTAAGAACAATCCAAGAACAGTATCACCAAGGACAGTTCTGTAATGTCACCTAAATGGGCTTCCTTGCATTAACAACACACATGGGTCTTGCATATCTACAAACAACTGTCATTATATTAAATATCAGGTCGATCTCTAATGTACAGTTGTATCGTCATTGTTTCAGCTCAGATATCTACATTGTGCCTGTCTTGATCACACAAAGGTAAAATGAATATGCATCAGCTAATTATTATGACATGAAAGAAACACAGGCAACGTGGGTGGAATCGATATCAAAATCACCCAGTTCCACAGTTGGTGAAAACCCAAACAATATATAACTCTAAACAGCCATGCATGAGGAAACTCCTCTTTCATAACTACCACTGATGGCATCACAGATTAAATCAATTTGCATTGTTGAGGTAATTCTGACAATATCAGGTGCGTAAGATTCATTTGCCATCAGAAATTTTATTTTCAGGCCATCTGAGAATTGTTCTTATTGACTACCATGCAATGTCAACCTTGTATGGTACTTTTTTAAATGAGATGACAGAGCTGAGTGTGGGTTCATGCTCACACATGAAAATTGTAGTCTTTACCAGTCAGCAGCAAAATTCTCAGTCGAATTTCCTCATTTATTGAATCTATGTTATATGAGCCTGAGGGAAGTTCAACTTCTTGCCAGGTTGTGCCACATCCATCAAAAATGCAAATGAGTTGTTCGTAGGCAGACCACCAAAAGGTTGTGATCAGATGTTAGGCCAACTATAATAAACTTGTAATAATGCTAATGCAATTTCAAATGTGCATTATTCCCAAGCAGTAATTAATGGGTGTAGAAAACATCATATTAAATAATGATTTTGTTGATGAGATTGTAATCGAGTTAATGCTCTGGGTTGTATTTACAACAACCTGTTGCATCACAGCATAGATTTGCTCTAAACATAAAGTGTTTCAATCACTTCAGAACTCCATATCAGTGCTGTAATGTATATCATTGATATCTTCAGCAAGCTCATGCATTAATGCACAATGTTTTTCTGTACATTATGTCACTGGTGAGCAATCGCTGACAATTCGATATGGCCTTGTTAATGAATTCTGGCATGTTGTTGCCAGCATGAACTGATCCCACAAGAGTTTCCTATCGATCCATGAGGTCATTAGGGTCACAAAGTCAACCAAGGCTTTCTCTTCTCTTTTCATGTTTTTCTTCAACCAGTGATGGAGTAGATTTGCTCGAATGGGGCTGGTACATATCTTAGTGGTCCTGTCGCTACTCATATTATTCCTTATATACATGTCACTCTCAATAAGCTTCCATATATGGTAGATTAAGGTCAAATATACTTTGGTTTAGGTGGGTGTTTTCCTTTTTGCAGGTTTCGTTAAACCTTTTCCTTTCTATGGCTGTTTTTCAAGTTCTTTGGGTTTTGCTGGTGGAGGCACAGCTAACTCTTTGCTTTGGGTGCACACGCTGCTCGTATTAGATGTTTTTGTCTTTGTTATTGTCTTATAAATTCTTGTTGTTGCTGCTGCTGTTGTGATTCTGCACATGCTTGATCCATATATTCCTGTGCATTTTTGGATTTGGGTGTAGCTGCTGCTTCTGCTTGTTTTTCAGTGGTTGGTTGCAGTGTTTGTGACCTAGGACCTTGTTTTCTCATATATACTTTTTCATAAAATCTTTCGTCACTTCATGTGCTTAAGTTGTCCTTTTTGAGCTATAGTGAATATTTGAATATCAAAATCATACAGCTCACCAGAAACTTCTATAAAACCGGTAAATTTTCTGTATGCCCACTGGGCCATACAATTTTTTATATTCAGTGATGATTCTTTGATCAATAAATTTTTCAAGGGGGTGTGTAGATACATGCCTACATGGATTGCGTCTTCAAAGATCCACTGGTGACCTTCTTCATTAAAATGTTGCTTTGGTATTTTCATCATTGACTCTTACCTGGGTGGTGGAAGTATGTCTTCTGTAATCTTTCCAATTTCACTGATGTCTTCTTTGATTTCCTCAATTGTCTGTGGCAAACTTGTAATAGTCTCTGTAGTTGCTCTTGTCACTTTTTTTGGTATCCTTGGTGCATTTAGCTATTTTACGAATTGGACTTGGTTATTCTTCTGTTACAGTTAGTGCAGCTACCTGTTCCACTGCCTTTGTTGCGTTTTTAATATCCTTGGCCTGTTCCACAGTTTCTTTTGTTGGTTTAATCAGCAATGTAAATGTTTATTCAAAGTCTACTGTGAGATCTTCTCATGCACTTGGTTGCAATTGTAACATATCTTTGACACTTTTGCAACCTGCTATACATGATGAATCAATTCCTGGTGTTCACAAGTGGTTTTATTGCATTGTTTTCATACTCTTCTATGACATCACTGGCAGAAAGAAAAACTTTCTCTTTTGACATTTTCAGCATGACTCTTATGATTCTTAAATTGTTTTTTCCTAACCCACCAGTCAAGACTACATTCATCATTCCATAACTGTAAACGGAAGCGAAAAAAGAAGCGTTGTTTCAAAGCTGGCCGGCGTAGAACAGGAAGAAGAATTCCAGTTATCTCCCTTTCGCCCTTTCCGGCGCAGAAATTTAAAAATTCGGCCGTTAATTTAGACAACCTAATCCAAATTCCAATTAAATCGTCAACCTTTGTGTCAGCTATCGAAGAGATACCACTGCGCATCGCATTATTCAATGCCCAATCAGTAGGACCACCGGAAAAGCGCACAGAAATAGTTAATTTTATCAACGATCAGAATATCGACGTCTTTTTCCTGACAGAAACATGGCTAAAAACATCAGGCGATGAACCCAAGTGTGTGGATCTAACACCCACCGGTTACTCCATCAAGTCGTTCCCCCGCCACTCTCGCGGAGGTGGAATTGCTGTCATCGCAAAGACCTCCTTGATCAACCGTCTTAACTACACAACAACTTTCAATTTCGACCACACATCGTTTGAACTAGTCCAAACTACACTCGCACTGGAACAAAGGTCAGTCCACTTTTTCTGGCTCTACCGCCCTCCTCCTAGTAGAAAAAACAAGCTGACAGAATCTCTCTTTTTGGAGCAGTTTCCGAATCTCCTGGAGTATGGAAATTTGATAGGTGGCAACCTGATTATTCTTGGAGATTTTAACTTTCACTTTGACTGTCCTGGAAACCCATGCACATCGAAACTCCTAGATTCCATTCACGTTTTCAACCTCAAACAGTCAGTTAGCCAACTCACCCATAAACATGGTCACATATTAGACTGGATTCTTTACAGACCTGATGATAATATTCTTCAGTCCTCCCTGGTGTCCCACGAACTTTCATCAGATCACCTCTGCATTATATGCCATCTTGACGTATCAGTCCCTAACCCTCCACCTTTATTCGCTACTAAGAGAAACCTCGTATGATAAACAGAACCAAACTAATGCATGACATCCAAGCAAACCTAACAACTAGCTTACCCACTACAGCAGAACAACTTGATAACTGCCTGCGTTCATTGCTCGACAAACATGCCCCAGCAACCAAGTGCAGAGTAGCAATTCAGAAGTGTTCTCCGTGGTATAGCAGTGCTAGGGACCAGCTTCGCACTGCTAAAAGAGACCGCCGTAAAGCTGAGAGGCTTTGGCTTTCCACCAGACTCACTATTCATAAGCAGATCTATGATGCCGCAAAGAAGAATGTCACAAACATAGTCCATGCAGCTAAATCAGCCCACTACAGTACTAAAATCATGGAAAGTTCCAGCTGCAAAGAGCTATTTGAGATTACTAACAAGCTGATGTCAAGGAACAAATGTACACCACTTCCAGCTACCTTCTCTATAGTCGACCTTCCGGACCTGTTTGCAAATTTCTTCCGTGACAAAGTACAAACCATCAGAGATAAACTTGACAACACAATTTCAGTTGACTCGTCGTCACCATACAGTTGCGATACAGAATTTCAGCGGCAACCGTTAGCAGCATTTGAACCCGTCTCTATGGATTTAGTACGTACAATCGTGATGAAGAGTGCACCAAAGTCATGTGAACTGGATCCGATCCCGACGTCACTGCTGCTAGAGTGCTTGGATCCGATACTGCCTTCACTAACTGATGTTATTAATACCTCTCTCTCAACTGGCGAATTCCCATCATTTTACAAAACTGCCATTGTAAAGCCTCTGCTGAAGAAACCAACACTCGACCATAATGATTTAAAGAACTACCGCCCAGCTTCTAATCTGCCATTCATGTCAAAAATCTTAGAAAAAGTTGTTCTATCCCAACTTGTATCTCATCTGAATTCAAACAGTCTTTTTAGCAATGTACAGTCTTGCCACAGTACTGAAACTACTCTTCTGAAAGTAGTCAATGACCTTCTCTCTGCTTTGGATGGCGGAAAGATTACAGTCCTCACTCTCCTTGACTTGTCTGCAGCATT
>JAECUM010050817.1:0-15109 GCA_016617855.1 Megalonaias nervosa | reverse complement strand
TAGGATACTCTACTGATTTGCACATCATCCTCATAATTCTTGTTTGATTAAATAATAAAAACCGTTTTCACTTCATCATATTGTTCAGCATGATTTCACTCAAGTCTCAGCCTCAGGGTGGACTGATTCGCGCACAGTATGTCTTCTTTCTTCTTGCCAAGTTCATTTGTTTTAACATTCTCCATAGTTATTCAGTTTTCATATGCTTATTTTCCAATACGTCAATGTTATGATTTTTCTTGACTGACCATTTTTTTAATAAATATCATCATCGAACTATATGTCATAGTACATCCACGTATCATTAATAATACTGTTTTTTAAAGGAGATGATCATTTATACTAAACTGTATAGCTGGCATGTTTATATTATGAAAATCTCTAGTGTTTATGTCAACTCAATAAATAATTTTAACTTCCTGAAAAGTACTTGTAATTAATCTAACATGATCTGTACCTCTTAACAACTAATTACTAAATTACAGAATATTCTTCCCCTCACATCATTACTTAAGCTTTAGTTTTATAGTAATATTAGAATCATCAGATCGATAACCAGGTATTATGGATACGTCAGCTGTCATGTTAAAAATACCTTTAAAAAGAGATCCAATGTAGCCCAATGTTAAAAAGGATCATTATAGCCTGTTGTTACGGGTGTCTCTTATGCCAAAGATATTGCTTTTATTTTAATGTACAATTATCCTCACATCTTTGACAGTCATTGATTCAATTGTATGCATACTTTTCACTTGCATAAGGATTTGTACCGTGAATATAATTTTGTAAATATTTTCAGGGTCCATCACCAAATTAAAATCCCCATATATATTATAACAGATTCATTGTTAAAGTCTGTATTCTATTGACCTAAATGTTCATAAGATTGAGGACAATCCTTTTTTGAGCCATATGCATTTACTAGTGAGATCTGTTTCCCCTGAAAAGAACCATCTATCAAATGATTGCCTTCGGTATCCGTTTTAACTCGATTTATTTTAAATTCAAGACTACTATTTAAAATAAATGCTAAACTTCTACTGTTACTTTCAAAAGAACTGAAAATGACCCTTTTTGTCCTGATTACGGCCAAACATAAAATTCTAAATATAAGTTGATACGTATATCTTTTAAACATACAGAGAGAGAGAGAGAGAGAGAGAGAGAGAGAGAGAGAGAGCCAAACAATCAAATGAACAAAAGTAACACATGGTAAACATTTGGTAAAAGCTCAAAAACAGCTTGTACCCAAGTTTTTTATCGTCTATCTAAAGACATTATGTTACCTATTACGGTAATTTAGAAGCCTGCTCAAAAAAGTTACATCCCGTCTGGGATGGGTGAGGTGGGGAGGGGGTGGATGAGTGGGTGTATATCATATTTGTGCCATAATATTATAAGCAATAACGAAAATGCGTGTATACGTGTTAATTTTGTCTATTTACTACCATGGATTTTTAAAATTAATTTTGGAATATTGGAATCCTGCATCAATCTTCATCAATGCTGATTTTGTTAAAATTTCCAAATTTTATATTTCTTTGTTACTGTTGTCACACCACCCTTTACTTTAAATTCTGGATATGGCTTAGATTGTGTCTTATTTGTTGATTTTACTAAACTGTTTGATATTGATTCTTTTCCATACCTAGTTTCAGACCATTGAATCGTAATAGCTATCGTTCTCAAACAGGATGGAATGTACATTAATTCAGAGGCAAATCCTCTTTGTTGATCGAATGACATTCTGCGTTTATTAGGTTTGATGCATTCCACTCTCGTACTAAATAAAGATAGTTTTAGAAATAAGCAAAACAATCACATCTCAGTTGTACTAAATTCTTTCTAAAAATAAGCGAATCAATTACACAATACTGCTGTATAAGCTAAATATGCATTCTAGAAATAAACGAATTACGTACAAATGAAGTCTGTATCAAGAGAAGATCGCTTTTCAAATATGTGATGCAATAACAAAGCACTTCGGTACTAACTAAAGATCATTCCAGAAACAAGTGTAGTCACTGCACACGAAATCCATACTAACTAAACATCGTTCTAGAAATAAGCGAAGTAATACTAAGCGAACTGATGATAAAAATCTCCTTACTAACTAAAAAGCATTAGACAAATAATCGTGGCACCTACACAACACTTCCGTACTTACATCATTCGAGAAATAAGAGTAGCAATCACTCAAACACTTACATTGTACCCAAAATCATTCCATTGAAAATCGAGGCAATAACACGAAGTTGAGACGTCTCCTTCGTGCCTAAACAAAAACGTATTCAGCCTTGAGTAAAATATGTCGTCAAACTGTGTTCTTGTAAACTTTCGATAAAGAAAAATGCAGTGACAGTTGTGAGTTTTATACATGAACAAAATGATATCTGGTGCAGTTACAAAACGTCACATATTTTCATGTTTCATCCCAGACCTTGGGAATATATTTTGGACTATTGCGTTTCTTTTTTTTTAAGGATGATCATTGGCGGAATACTTAAAAAAATATCTTTTGTTAAATTTTATTTTTGTTACATAGATAAGGGTCCAAATGATCCCAAACCATGCAAGAGTTTAGAAGATTGTTATGTCTCTTCAATGGGATATATGAAAGTAAGCGGATTGTGATCACTAAATACAATATTCGGAGAAGGAGTTGAACTAGCATACACTTCAAAGTGTTGCAATATGAAAGCCAAACATACATTCGTTCTCGATTGTGGGATAATTTCTCTGGTGCTTATTTAATTTGTTAGACAAATAGCACATTGGATGAGCTATACCATTTTTGTCTTCTTGAATTAGTTTTGCACCAACCCCAACATCACTTGCATCAACATACATTTTAAATGATTGACTGAAATTTGGAGCCGAAAGAACTGGTGCACTCTTAAGTACGGCCTTTAACTATCAAAACCTCCTGACAATTTTTAGACCAATGAAACTTCGTTTTCTTACTCAATACAGTTGTCAGGGGTTCAGCAACTACGGAAATATCTAGCTTTACCAAAAAAATCGCATCCGTTTCTTTTTACTGATAGGCACATGAATTCAGAGATAGACTTGACCTTAGCATCTATAGGTTTAACTTTTCCATGTCCCACGATATGTCATAGAAATTTAACTCCATCAAGCACGAGAAAACTCACTTTTAGATAAATTAATTTTACATCAGTGAGTCTGTCAAAACGTTTCCGAATCGTCTCTAAGTGATCTTTCCAGGTGTTATCATCGTTGTAAGCATTACAATCATCTAGACCCGACGTAGTCATATTCACTAAACGTTGAAAAGAAAACGGCCAACCTTTCATCCCAAATGGCATCAGTTTACGTTGATAAAGTCCAACTGGAGTCACGAATGTCGAAATGTCCTTTGCCATTTCTGTGAGTGGAATTTGTTTGAACCTTTCAATATTTTGCATTTCCATATTTTATCAATGCAGTCATCGATTCTTGGCAATGGAAATGAATCTGCTTTAGTCACACTATTCACCTTTCTAATGTATGTGCACATGCGGAAAGTATTATCTGGTTTCGGTACCAGAATACTTGGTTAACTGTTTCTCTTCCTCACGTAAGAATTCTGCTGTTGTGGATGGATACAGCTGCTGGAATGGGTTGATCATTCATCATTTTAAAATGGCTTAGAACAAGTTGGATCTTGCCAATTTCATCAGTATTCCATGGATGAATGCCAGTTTTCTTTTCTGAAGTCTTCTTGATCTTGGAACTGATGAAATGCATCGGAGAGAATTGTGGGAAACTGACCTTGTTCAATACTTGATGTTTGTTGTTGTAACCAAGTTTGAATAAAATGGAAGAAAGTCTCGTTTGATATGGAAATCCAGTGGTTGTAGAATGTGTGTTCCTTGTGGTGGCAGCATCAACAGTTCAGTGTGGTTTTTTCGTGCAAGCTTAATTACATCTCGGCTTGTGTGGCTGTCATGATTATCTGGTCTAGCCGAGCCACAATAATGCAAGAAAATTTCTTTAAATGACTGAGTAATGAGTGCACCATCCACGTACCCATTCGCTGAGTATCCAGAAAACAACCAGGAACAAGGAGCATCCTCTTTGCACACAGTTTGTGCTAGATACCATTGAAAAATCACAAAGGAAGAAAGAACTCTTGCACTGGCGGGTATACATTTTGTCTAAAGTGAATTTCATAATATTGATCAGAAATATTTTTTTTATCATTTTAAAAACGAACAAGTCTTGACGTTTTTCTTGCACTGCCGAAGTCATGTTTAAAAGAATGTTACCCTCTCTCTCTCTCTCTCTCTCTCTCTCTCTCCAATGAACTGTCTCTCTCCAATGAATTGTCTTAATTTTATAACATAAATAATAAAGCACACAAGTCTATTGGATTTATGATGTATCTTTAATACGAAGTAAACACCATAAAATAATGTAATAAAGAGACCTCTCAATGATCCATAATTACTGTGTGGAAAAAAGATTCATTTGTCAGCGCCAATTACAGTCGAATTCAATATCTGCTTTCGTTTGTCTTCCTAAACAACATTGTATTTATGACAAACATAAATGTAAACAAAATATGTATGCCTTTAATAAAATTTTTGTAGCAAAATTTATTAATGGAATTTTTAAAATATATAAGAAATCTTTTTGTGTATGACGCGAAACAATTCTTGGTCCCTATTGTGTCAATAATAGTAACGGTCTGCATTTGTCCATATAAGGGGAAACACTTGTTCTTCTATATGGCATTTCAAAAAGCGTTTTTCCCCATTCATGGAGTCTAACCTAATCAATGCTCTCTAGCTTTAATCCACGACCTTTCCTTGCAATACAATATCGCGTCTAGATAAGCTGTTGAGTGTGGATGTTAGCGAGTCATGTAGCTATTATTTGATACAGTGTTGGAGATGATTGATCATGTCATAATAAAGTGTTTATATACTGTGTCAAGTTTGAAGAAGGATGCGCTTAATTCAATATGCTTTACTTTGGAAATTATTTATTTTCTCATTCACAGCTTCCATTATAGGGACGGGGCTGACATTTCGGTATGGCTTTATGAAAATAGTTTTGTCAACCCATTTATGATAATTGTATGTCGTGACTCTTGGCATAAGTACATTGAGGTGTATGAAGTTAATTGAGGATCATATACTTGTTTTGTTTACTACTTGAACAATTTACCAAATGCCTATTTTTGCTATGGCTTGTCAACTACGAACGCTCTTCTACTTTCGTAAGTTAATAATAATAATATAGTAATATCGCGTCAAGAATTGGTTTCCAGCCAGAATAGATAGATAGATAGATAGATAGATAGATAGATAGATAGATAGATAGATAGATAGATACATACATACATACGGAATTAGAGATAGAGAATGATAGACTCGACTCAGCTGTAGAGCCTTAAATACACATATACCCAATGATATAAACAGCCCGAATGAAATACGAAAAATTCCAGAAAGACACACCGACGTAAAGCAGAAGTAAAATGGTAAAGCAGACATTATCATTCTCGACGTATTTGACTTCGAGAACTACCTGCAAGCAATATAAATCCACAACCTTTACAGATCATGGTTTGTATTATTGGCTTTGTATCAGAACGCTTTGCTCCCAGATCCATATTCCGTTTTCCGTTGCTTTTCCTAAAGTTCTCCTCTAATTGCTAATTTAATGTTGAAGAGCAGAAGAGAACAAAGTACCATTATATGCCAAAAATTAACGCATATACCAATATACTTTTTTATAACGCTATGGTCGTAACTTGATTAACAGAAAAGAGCGAAAATCAATAAGTTTAGTAAAATTCAACAAATAGTTTATTCCATAGTGACTTAGTCTTACGGTAAATGAGCACTTAGTAATTCCAATGAATAATTTAAATTAAACTGTCTTATCCACACTGAAATCAACTTAAAGACTGATTTCACTATAGATGATAAGATAGGAATTAATAATTCTAATGTAGAGACCTTACTATAAAAGATAAGACAAAATAAAAGGACAGGATCAGGGCCAATAGTGCATCTCTAAAACGTGCTAAGTTGTAAACAAGGTCAGGTCTTTCACTTAAATGTTAGTTAAGGATATGGCACATCAGGTAAACCAGGAATTTCCAAGGGGATAATCAATGTCCTGAATTCAGATCCAAGTAAACATGTTTACAGAAAATAGCATGAGTCAGGCAGGCCCAAAGTCCTACCCTGAACTATGGACAAAAGTCAATCGAGCAATGCAAATTAAATATACATAACAACTTACAGACCCCAAAATTCTTAGAATGTAATGCAAGGAGTTACAAATTCGCTTATTATTCTGTGTAGATAATCCGTTTCCAGTTTCCGTTATATTTGCATTATACTCCATCAATCATTTTGTAAATGGCTGTCAAATTGTTCAGAGCTGACTAGCATACCTCACTCATGAATTGCAGTAACATTTTGAATAAACTAATTTCATTAACTTTCATTCTTCGCGGACACGCCATCTATTATACTTTGTTTATAAAGTGATGGTTGCTGCATAAATGAAGCGTTCATTAATAAACTTGTTATGATCCCGTTGCAGAATGCGTGTTAAGGAGAATAAGCAATGAACAAAGAGAAAAATTAACCCTAGATAAGCAGCAGTTCTACAATGGAGAAGAAACTAACAAAAATTAACAGCAAAATAAATTAACACTTAGGCTGATGAAAGAAACAATGCAAAGGAATAAGTCATCTTTCTTATGTACAGGACTTACTCAACTTCTATATCAACTAGCAATTATATGTGAGTTCTATGATTCTGTTACACATTTATAATGGAATACACAACATAATGTGATCTGGCATTCATTGTTGTGATCTGGCATCCATGGCCATTTTACACACACGCACGCAAGCACGCACGCACACACACACACACACACACACACACACACACACACACACACACACACACACACACACACAATATACACATAATTATCTCCGTCTGAGCGATTTCATTCACCTCAGTAGGTAAGAATTTTGAAGTACCTTGACAAATACACTTCGATTATTCAATATCTATAATGTTATGACAGCGAAATTCATGGAAATAAGCAAAATAGGATAAATGCAACTAAAAATAAGTAGACATGAAACCCTATCAAAAGATAATTTAAAGAACAACACCAAGACCAAAACCAACCATCAACCACAGTCCCCACCCAACTACCAGTAACAAAGCCAACCCCACCCAGACGAAACCAGCACCAATGCAACTTACCCACAAAAGATCCTCAAACTGAAAGGAAGCCACCAAAAAAGAATAACATACAGTTCCTGAATGAACTAAAGGAGAATGGTACGAAAGTCAACAGAAGTACGAGACTAAGAGACATTGAAAGAACAGAGTCAACAGTTGTACTATCTGAGTTTGAATCGATCACCTCTCCCCTTCTAGTCAGATTGGGGCCATTTGGATAATTTTCCCATTAGAGGAATACAAAATCAAGTCAATATTTTGTGGCAATTGGAAATGGTGGGGACACTACATTAAACAATGACAATTTCGAACACGTTGCAATAGATGCAGAGTTTTGTAGATATAAAGGGCACAAATGTGCAAACTGCTCGAGAGCTCATCACAGCGAATCCTGGTAATGTCCAGTGATCATTACAAAAGTAGAAATCACCAATCAAATGGAAGATTAAAACTTACCTCACTTCAAAGCCAAAACCCTAATCAAGCAGAAAAACGGAGGAAATCAATCAGGAACCAAAGAGATCCAGAAATAAAAATCCAAATAAGAATAGTCAACACCAGAAGGAATCCAAGCACCTCATCCATCATTGGAAAAAAGGGAGGAGGTCTGGCAACTTGTGCAGTGACTCTCGCTCCAGTTTGTTAGCAGGAACCCGAAAACGCCACTCGATTGAATATCAATCTATATCATTCACACAGGAAAAACAAAAGTATCAGTTTACAACGTCTATGACCCAGGAGGAAAAAATCAAACTAATGTAGACACTTACCAAACTACGATATGTAACAATGTCATCATATACAGTGATTTCAGTTCACATATCTAACTGTGAGGAGAACACCACCTGGGCAAAAGAGGGAGAAATATCGAAAGATAACACTGAACAAAGGAACACACACACACCACAATCAATCCGGAGAATGGAACTATAGCAGCCATAGATTTAACCCTGCACACACCAAAATTAGCAGAAATAATAGAATGGGAACTATACCAAGAAAGTACCTTAGGAAGCGAGCACTTCCTGATTAAAACAAACTTACATATATCGACTCATAGTAACAACCCGTCTCAAACACCGATATGGCTACACAACAGGGCCGACTGGAGTGCATTTCGAATTATCTGTAATGGGACTGTAGAGGAGCAGCTATATGACGACAATACAGAAACTTTCAATAACAATATTACTTCAGCAGGGGATAGATCTGCAAAGCAATCGGTCCCTTTGGTGGAACGAAGAATGCAAATTAGATAGAAAGGAAAAAATAATGTTCAGAACAAATTCAGGCACTCTAAGTTAGCATCAGATTTCACAACCTACAATGAAAAATAAAAACTGACTAAAAAGGTTATCTTTGCCGCGAAAGAGAAAACTTGGTCAGAATTCTATTAATCTCTAAACAACAAAACAAATGCAAAACAGGTCTGGGATAAAATCAAATCTATCAGGGGAAAATCAGCACAATCTACCTTAAAAGTCCCAGCAGCCATTACCAAGAAGGAAATGGCAAACAAACCAGCTACCTACCTCGTATGGATGAGCAGTAACAAATCATTCCAGTATCTTCCGCAATCAATCAAATATCAATGGAAACAAAATTCCCACACTTGTTCGCCGATCAAGAAAATTACAACAACCCTCTAAACGTAGATTTCACCGTCCACGGATGGACAAGAGCAGCGAAAGGGAAAAGAACATCACCTGGGGATTACAAACTAGGCTACGAAATATATAAAAATCTCCAGTAAATATGGAAAGGACCATATCAGATCTAATCAATGTCATCTGGAGAACGGGAGAGATCCCAGACTTATGGAAGCAAACAATAGTTATCCCTATCCCAAAACCAGTCAAGGACCCAGCAGATTTCAATTCATACAGGCCTATCTCATTAACAAATAATATTTGCAGATTCATGGAGGTCATGATTAACAATAGATAAAAGCACCATCTGGAGAGCAATAACCTGTTATCCTCAAACCAAAGCGGCTTTCGCAACAAAACGTCAGCACTAGTTCAACTAATTAGTCTCGAACCAGATATCAAATTGGCTTTATCTGCAAAGAGAAAATGTGATAAAAACCTAATAGCTATTTTCCTTAACCTCGAAAAGGCATAAGACCTAATATGGACAAAGGGCCTTATTACAAAGTTATACCATTATGGACTTACAGGCGCATCCATAAATGAATATCCAACTTCATGACCGGTCGTAAAATCAAAACGGGAGTAGGGGATCAGCTCTCAGACACCTTCCAATTGGACAAATGGCACACCACAAAGAAGTGTTCTGAGCCCTACTCTGTTTAATATCATGATTACTGACATACAGTGGTGTGTCGACCATGTCAAAATAATCTTATCACAGTTTTCCGACGACAACGGTATCTGGAGAACCGGAAACCAATCCAATGAATCCGTTGTGGGCGACCTTCAAATGGGCCTGGTTATAATTAGTCATTGGCTTGACAAGTTCGGTTTTAAAATCTTATCAAACAAAACCATAGGGGTTAGTTTTAAATTCTTTTTTATTTTATTTTTGTTTCATTACATGTTATTGGAATGATAACTTCATTCACTGGATTTGACTTTTTTCTATAACATTCAGTTCAGTTCTGGTAAATAATCACTATTGATACATCCTGACCTTGGTTCTGAATTGGTAAACACACAGTGAAAATCATTGGTCGTAATCAAGGTCATTCTTGGCTTCGGTCGGCTCTGTTGTAAACAACCTTTTTATTTTTTGTTTGAAAAAAAATTCATTTCCAGTGTGGGTATCATTGATTCTTAGCTATGGCTATACCAGCCTACGTGATAATTGACATAGTGTTTTACTGCGTTGTTCGGATTAAATGATCACGTGACCCCATCACGTGGGTCTAAACTGCGTTTTAGTTAAGGGTTAAAACAGATATTTTATAGTGAAATAGTCACTCGTATTTTACACCTTTAGAGCTCAAGGTGCTTTTAATGTTGGTGCCAGTTTGATTTAAAATTCTTCTATTTTTTGGATTTGATAATTTATATTCTCTGGAAAATACCAGTGATCATAAAAATTCTTGGTCAAAGACATGTATTGGAAATTATTCGGAATTCTAAAGCCGGAATATTATTCTTGAGTCATAAAATTCAACAAGGAACTGTTGACCATCAACACAAAACAGGACATAGAAGAGGTCATCGCCTTCTATATCGGAACTTCGTCCGGTTTCGAACTTTGATTCATTTAGAGCTTTTAGTGATAGGACTTATATTTTTAAATTCTAGGATTAGGTTTTGGATTAGATTCACAAACCGTAATTCCTTTTTCATATTTTACCTTGTTTTCTAGGGAAATAAATTATTTTGTTAAATTTACAAAGCTTGTTGGCTTCACTCTTTTCTTTGTTACTTTTGTACAAGCCTACACGTAAGACTGGACTCTGAATCACTGTAATTTGTAGGAAATCAATATTAAACCGCCTGCACGCATGCAGAGATAATCGAATGGGTTGGATGACGTTATTCCAAACAAATATGTTAACAAAGATATCAAAGTTGGGTAGTTCAAAGATGTCAGTATCAGTAACCTGCACATGAAATTCAATATTACCAAAACTGAGTTGATCCAAGTATTCCTGGCATTTTCTAGGCGGGTTGTATTATGGGTCACCGGATGTATTGCCAACAAAATTGTCCATTCAAAAATCGGTTGTCATCATTTTTTACATTTATCATCGACCGCGTTGGAATACACGTTGGTGTTGGAATATAACCCGATCCGGTTGGTTTGGAAAACTTGCACTTCATCTTTTGCACATCTATGAAGAGTCCATCCTGAACCTGCAATGGTGTAATTATCCAATGTCTCCGAAATCTTTTCTCTTGCTTTGTTGATTTCATCATTGATAGGATATGTGTCGTTAAGGTTTAGAATTGTATAAACACTGCTGTGAATCTACGGCGTTGGAATTTTAAATCCATCCTTGTTATGATGAAGCGGTATACTTAATTGCGCACTACGAACACTATCCGCTTTAACTGCTGAGGTACAAGAGCGCTGTATACCAATATGATTCCAGGAATCATATTTGATAACAGCTGTCGACCGTCTTTGCCTAGCTTGATTGTTTGCAGGATAATTGCTACGTGATTTCAAAACCATGAGGGCGTGAATGAAACGTAAATTCAGGCGCGTCTAATTGCTGCACTGTTCAGCGGCCTCAGTAGTAATTGCACGAGCAATATGATGACGTTGTTGTCCTCGAAGATACTCAGCAGCCTCACTAACAATGGTATAAGCTATTGGGCGACAGTTTTCTTCATCATCAATTGCAATACCTATTAACGCAAGTATGTGGGTCTGTCGTGCACCTCTTGGTATTTATATTTTGTTTTAGTTATTGCACCATTGCATTTGTAACGATATTGACAGCTAAACAGTTTGGTGAGGGTATAACTGGCTCTTCCATGTGTTCATGATAGATGGGTGGAAGGAAGTTTTAAAGATATATGTCAAATGTTGGATTTGAAAGAGGGTGCTGCAGTATCTCAAAATATTGGTTACTATATCTTGTGCATTGGGTGGAAGGAAATAAATACGAACTCAAGAATAAACACTTCAAGAACGAACGATTCACCATTTCAAAGACTTTACGTTAGGGAGCACTGTATTAAACCCACCGTATTGTGTCACATACTACGGGCCAAAAGGAGAGCTTAAACGTAATCAATTGTACCCAGGTTTCTGGTCACTATATACATTACGATGTTAATACTACAATAATCCATACACTCTTGTTATTGCTCAATCTCCTGTTCAGGGATCTAATTTTGTCACATATTAATAATAAGTTTGATACTCTTCTTGATGCGTATCTTCATTATATATCTGATGAAGAATTTGTTCAGCACTTACTGGGTAGAAGATCGTCCTATATATTTGGACTAAATGACCCCGAAGTCTGCATGTGATATCAATAGTAATATTTTCTGTATGAAATCAACATAAAACGGGGAACTAATTTTGTTTCCTTAATGTGTTCTTTGTGTATGTTGATTTTGGTTTAAATTTCCGAAAAGGTTAACGAAAGAAACAATGATAAATGAATTACTTAAGTCACAAGTATAGTGACTGGTTTCGTCACTGATATTCATTATGTTGGTATATGGCTGTTCCTAATTGTTATGTAATATTTATCCTAGGTCTCAACTTTGAAAATTGTCTTGTTTACCTCAAATGTATATTAAATAAACAATGAATGATTTATCTGAATAATTCCAATTTTTATGAATGAAACGGATTTTCTGCAATATGACTGGATGTAAAGGGTCACGTGATACTAACCTGGAATTTTTTACACATCGATAAATTCTGGGACTACTTTCGCTTTACAATATAAATAAACGTTGCAGACACATCATTCTGAAACGATTGTTTCATCTCTTAAATTTTTAATTCAGTAAATAAATATAACTAATACCCTTTATATACTTTTCCCAATATTCTTTGATTGAAATGCATAGTTTACTATGCAATTTAGCGTTCGTCTGCTACATAGTCGAGCAAAATGGCCGATTACGGTGATTTTTCACTGCAATTATCTGTGGATTTTTTTGAACAATTAGAAGAGAAGAAGTTGAAAGAAATAATAGCAGCGATTGAAGCAGATGGAGATGGATTTGATGATATTGCGATGGACGTTACAAGCGCTGAAAATGAAACAGAACAGAGATTAATAAATTCCCTCACGCAGCACCCCATGACCTCCGTCACTCTAGCCATACACAACAACAACAATAATAGCGTGGGAACTGGGACAGTCAATTTTGACGCAGCTGAGGGATATAAACCAAGATTCAAGAATTATCTGAGGAGGACTTAAAAGCTATTGAAATAAATCAATACTCAGAGGCTACTAAACGAAACACAAAATGAGGCATTGGGGTTTTCAGTGGTAAATTTGAAATTTTTTAAAATTGATTTTGTTTACTTATTTTCAAGCGTGTGTGGGTGTTGGTTTCATAGTGTGAATATGACCACTTACACAAAAATAAAAATAAAATATTTATCAGACCATTATTCAAAGACTGAATGAAATTTTTAAATGGTAAAACTACAAGAAAAAGATAATCAGATTATTCGCATGAAATATCTTTGATGGATAGATCTTGAACATGTATATTGACATAGTACATACTATGTTGACATGACAATTTAATGATATCTCCAAAATGTGACTTAACACCATTGAAAAATGTATATAATGATCCATAAACTGATCGTTTTGCTAAGTTAAATTATTTTGGATGTGTAGTCATTAATTTGAATGAAAAAGAAATTACATAACTTTTTGCGTTGCTATTCTTCTTCTGAAGATATAAATCTTTTGTACAGATTTCAAAGACTTTAAATGTTGAAGGATATAATTACTAATATCATCCATATTACATATGTTACGTATAGGCTCGTACAAATGTAACAGAAGAAAAGAGTGAAGTCAACAAGCTTTGTCTATTTTAACAAAATGATTTATTTCCCTAGAAAACAATGTAAAAATTGGTAAATAGGACTTACAGTTTGTGAATATAATCCAAAATTTGATCCTAAGAATGAAAACACAAGTCCTATCACTAAATAGTTCTATTAGAATCCAGGCTCGAATCTCGACGACGTACAAATATGGAAGGCGATGACGTCAGATGTGGTCCAATGTACGAATATCAACAATTCCTCAATTGAATCACAGTTTTTGTTTCCGAATAAGTCCAGAATAAATTTCCATGAATATCTTTTAAAATTTTTTTATAAGAAAGTCAACTTGTTGAGTTTCCAGGAGAATAAATTATTAAATCCAAAAATCAGATGAAAAACAAACAATCTGGCAACAAATAAAAATAACGCCTTGTTCCTTCAAGATGTTAAAACGACTCTGCCAGAAGAATATTAGGAATGCGTATTTAAACCCCATAAACATCATTTCAAGTCTCGCGAGATGGGTCATGTGGTCTCTTACTACAAGAAATCCATCACGTACGCCAGTGTAACCCCACTTAAAAACCAATAATTAAATAGCATTGTTTACACATGGTGATCACGCAAGGAAAGTATGGCCCTGATACTGACCAATCATTTTAACTGCCTGTTTACGTTTTTGCCAGCCCAAGACGAATTAGGTTAACTAAAAATAATTCTCATGTAACACTTTTACGTCTTAAATAAATAACATTTAGTAAAAGAAAATATCTAATTACTGAAAAAGAACTTTGAATTCCTTCAATAATCATTACAATAAAATGTAATGAAACAAAAATAAAATAAAAAGAATTTTAAAACTAACACACAAGCAATTTAATTACATATACATAACACATACATGAATCCCAAACATAAGTATACAATATATGTACAAATTGCAGGAAAGGTTGTTTTTATGTGGATTTCAAAATGATTTTGCCAAGTGTAAGAACTGTAGTGATATGAATATTTTTTTATTTACTTACAGCTTGGTGCATTGAAATTATTGGATACAAACTTGACTTCAACACAATCAGACCAGACGAGCTGAGTGGCCACTTAAGAAGGTTCTACTGTGAGGCCCAACCAAAATTTTTATCATCAAGGGGCACAAAAATGCTAGCCGAATTCCTTGAAAAATGTTCGTGCTGCCATAAACAGATACTTGAAGGACAATGGAAAAGATATTGACATTGTCAAAGACAAAGAATTCAAAAATGCTAATTCGATGTTAAATGCAAAGCTGAAATTGAATTTAAAATCAGGTATTTCAAGGCCAACCCAGCACCACCAAGTAATTTCACTGGAAGAATTAGGAAAAATCAATGCGTATCTTCAAAAATTTGACCCTGTTGCCCTTCGATTCAAAATATGG
>JAECUM010050816.1:0-11660 GCA_016617855.1 Megalonaias nervosa | reverse complement strand
ACATATGTCATGACGCGTTGCACATGAGTCAAACTGTTTATAAGGTTCTTGCCCAGGAATTGGGTTGTCATTTTCATCAAGTTGTTTATCAAGCGGGTTCCAAGATCCAGCGTATTTATGACGTGGCAGTGTCCATCCTCTGCTAGGTTTCGGTAATTTGGCAATAAGTTTGTGAATATCTACGCAGGATCCGATTACAGCTCGTTAATTGAAACATTGACAGTAAGTTACTATTTTGTCCTGCTCGAGACACAAATCGTAGTCAGCTTTACATGTACAGCTCATCTTATAATTTAATCATCTACTAAAATAACATTAGGGATTCTTTGCTTTCCATGACCTCCAGGTAGTGAGTCACTCAGTTTAGCTTGTTTAAGAAACATACTCTTTTTTTTCTGCCACAGGTAGCACAAACACTTTTTAGCTTTAGTCTGTTATTTGTGTTGTTTCCATAGTTTAATTTGTATTTTCCGTTTTACTTCTGTACTTGAGGCAATACGTTGTCATTTTGTATATTTGCTTGTTTGACAAACTTACAATTTAGTCGTTTTCCAAGCTTGGTTTAGGTGTGAACTGCAATATAAATTTCAGAAAATCACCGTCGGAGTGCTTTGAACTCTGACTTGCGTCCGGGCCATTTGTTTGATAACCATAACAATAATATTCACAAGCTGCAGTTCCAACTAGTAGAAGTTGATTAGAAGAGTAATTGACTTTTTTTAATATTTTGCAGATGCACACACGTACTGTTTGAATACATCACTCGGAGGTAGACCAAACGAATCAAAGTAGTTGTTGTTGTAAAGCGCTGCCCAATGTGTATTCGATCCGTCGTTGAAATTCTGAATATTTAAAACACAACTTCGGCAGCAAACTGCTGTTGTCAGCAGAGAGCGAAGCTCTCCAGGTTGTGATTGGACCGCTATAGGTCTAAGTTCGTCTTTAGAAAATACTCCGTGAAATCCGTTGATATCTTTCAGTTTATCTAGAATCTCAAATTGTTTAACAGCGGGTACCGGGCAATATCAGGCCTTCCCCACGTCCTACACCCAACAGATTGGCGAGTAAACTTCTGCTATTCCGGCTAGCAATGGACCTATGAATCCATCTTGAACCGCTGTGCGGTTCGTTGTCTTTGACCCGCTTTGCGTCCTCTCGTTTTAGTTATTGCTTTACTTTTCGTTGCTGTTTTACGTTTCCGAACACTTCTTGTTTCAGGCATTTTTTATTACTGCTGTTAGATAAAATCACACAAGTTGTTTGATGCAATCACCGGTGATTCTATCACAGACGATTCCGTCACCAGACAGCCTTTTGAGTTGCACCTGATATGGCACCTGATGCTGCAGCTATATCTAATGTTCCTAGTACTGGCAACAATTTCGGTAGTACCGTTTTTGAAATAGTTGCAAGTGCAGGTCCCAAATATCCTCCACTTATTTCTTTACTTCGCGCTATTTGCAGTAACTGGTGCTGCCGATAAATTAAAAATAAATGGCTTGCGTTGTTGTATTTTACTGATTTGTCTTTGTATTAACAGCAACTTTTCTGGCTGTGGATCCCTCCACGTTCCGAAATTTATCTTCAGCGAAACAGACTGTCGTTTAACGATTGCCTGTGCTAGCTTTTTAAATTGTCTTGGCGATAAGTTTATTTGGTGTATAATATATTTCGTTGTATTTTATTTTCCTTTTGTCTGATAAAATTATACCGCTTGCTGTAAAAGCTTCATACCTGGATAGTCATTTTACCTTTTGTAGAATCTATCGTTAAGAATCTATCAGATACAATTAGTGCATATGCGTAATAATTAACAGCTGGAACTCCTCCTAGTGTCCATGTAACCTCAATATCAGAAGTTAATTCAGTAGCTCGCTCAGAATGTTTTGATACGTCAAAGTGAAATATTGGATAAAGTGTTCTAAACTCTTCGATTGAAATTTGAGATCTGCTATCAGCATCTTGATATTTTTACATGCTTCCATCATATACATGTAATCACGAGATACATTTATGTCAGCTACTGCTGCAGCATCAGCTGCAACGTTGCAATCGATTGCTAGTTCTAAGTATTGTTTAGAGTTTATTCTAACAAATATTCGCCTGACATCTGGACTGTCGAAAACAGAATTGTTTTGTAGTTATTACGTCGGTCTTGTCGCTGAAACACAATAAATATGTGTCTTGGTAACTGTTTTCTTGGTGTTGTTATTCTCCACGTGTTATCAGTCGAATTTGTTACTGCTGTTTGATAAATTTTATTTTTGCATAAAATACGGTTTCTTGGTAAACGTGGTCAACATCGCCTCAAGTTCGATTATTTTATCGATAGATGTAAAACCTCGTGGCATCCACAGCGCTAGTCGTGAAATTACGAGCTGAAAATTATTAGCACCATCACCAGGATCAACAGTAGCACCAACACCAGCAGCAGTAGTTCTCATCAGACAATCGCTTTGATCAGCTCGTTCTTGTATAAGTGGGTGTTGTAACCTCACGAAATACTTTGTTGTAGTCTCTGCAAAATCCAAATATTATACTAAGCGGCAACATCATTGTTTATTTACTTGTGCTATCTGTAAATATTCGTCGATTTGCATAACCTTCGCTGTACGTTCTATTTCTAGTATTCATTGTTTTGTTTATAAACGGTATCATCTCAGTTGTAGAAGCACCAACAGCTGGTGCAGAAATTCCAATAATATTACACACAGTAGTCAGCGATGCTCTTATAGCATTTGCATCTGCAGCTGGTGCAGTAATTCCAAGAGCTGCAGCGTTATTAATAAGAAAATTTCTAACTAAAACTAGATCAGCAGCAGCATCAGCTCCCGCTACAATTGTATTGAAATAAATAAATTCATTTGCTAAACCTCTAGTTCCAGTATCTTTAAATCACAGCATATTTGTTGCAACTGATCATGAGTAGTCGTCGATGAACGACAAAATATTAAGAATTGTACTTGCAATTGGCATAGAAATGTCTTCTACAGCTTGATTAGCTAGTTGATATCTAGCGCTTTTGAACAAACTCCAACTGTTGTTTACGAGTGATACTTGATTACCAGCAGCAATAGCAATACCTGCTGCTGTTTGGATTCTACCTCGTACTTCAAGTACAGCTTTATGAGGTTGTAGAAAGACATCTTCGTCACGTGTGTTAAAGGTTCGTATGCCCATCTTGCTAGGCTAGTTTGAGTTTTCATCGAGGTACTCAACATACTTAAGTTTTGTTATTGAGTTACCTGTTCGTATTTCCTCAGTCACGTCAAGGTAATTTTTGATAGACATTCTTTATCTGTTACTGTTAGACAAAATCGCGGTAGGTTGCAAAGCAACCCACTAAAATGCCACAACATCAACGAACCGCGGCGCGGTTTGAGATCGTGTTTTCGTAACAAGTTTTCAGATAATATCATCGCCCGACGGAGACAGCAGTTTTTTTTTTGTTTGTTTTTATCAACGCCTTAGCTGTTTCTAATGTTGGTGCTATTTAAGAAATTGTTTGTTTTATATCTGTTGCACTTTGCAGAGTGCCTGGCACTCCGCCATTGATTTCATCAGCAATCTTTTGTCCGACAGCTGTGCCTGCTACTTTATTTGCAATTAGAGGTACATTTTCTATTATTTTAGAGAATATATTTCCATAGAAACCTCCTACAATTTTTCTACGACAATTTTTCCGTTGTTTCATTTTGTTATACAAAACCGCCTGATAAAATTTATCCCGGTGAGCAGAGCTCACTCCATCAACTGGTTGATGGACCTCAAGTGCAGATAATATGTTACAATTTCGTTATTGAGATTGAGCGTTCGCCCTGATTGATCAGTAAGTGTCATCGTGATTGAAGATATTTGATTTTCAATGTTTATCGGATTGTAGATTATGTGCCGTGGAGTTACTTGCAACAGCGAATCTGGTGGAACATCAGGAGAAAAACTATAAAATAGTTTGTCCTCTACTGCCACGTGCTGTATACGATTCACTGGCAATCGAACAGTTTACTAAAATCGTATTTACTTTTGTTATATCCACTGGTAACTCGTCCTCGTATGAAAATGAATCAGCAGCTGGATAGCTTTGCGATCTAGAACCATATTGTCGTCGAGAAAAACGTAACAAGGATCCGATGCTGTTGGCCGTACTAAAATCAACAAGAAAATTGTTTTTCAACGTGATTCTGGCACGTAGAGTGTTATAGTTTGGAGAACGTTCAAAATTGTTGGCCGCGGATCCAACTCCAGTTGTAATCAAAAGCATTATTGTTTTGTTTAGATCTGTAACGTTGAAAGCGCCTTGTGGTATCTTAAGAGAAATTCAAGCCGAGCCAGCTGGCTGGCTCGATTGAAATGTGAAATCGCCATTCATGTTAGTTTCTACGTTGGACATAGCATGCCAAGCAGTAGCTGAAACTCAACCTGTTTTATACTGCGTCGGTAAAGCTTGCATCCCTGGGCCAAGTTCGATTGGTGGATTATAAATAACAGAAGTTTGCACTGTCGCCTTAGTTTGAGATGAATCTAGTAGTAATGTAATTGATAACATTCTTATTTTATCCGATAGATAAAACTCGGAGTGCTTTGCGGTTAATAAATTCATTCGCCACGAATTAATTCGCCATGATAAGATCACTATGTAAAATATATTATTCGTCGGATGTTAGATAAGCGTTTGATCGCAAATTATCTAAAATTGCAACAGTTTCGTTGTCGATTTCTGTGCCCACATTTCCAGCTTCTTTTGATGCATTAGTCGATCAACTATTTCAGCTTGAGAGTTAAAGATCTTAACACCGGAACCCGATCGCTCTTCGGGAGAACGTTTATAACGTATCGATTCACAATGATTAAATAATCTTCTGAATGTTTACGATTTGTCATTCCTTTTCTCTAGTTCTATACCTATCAGCAGTAAACAACATAACACCAGCAGTATTTCCAGCACGCCATTCATTCTACGAATTTAAAAATTCTTTGTTGGTTCCTGCTTTATCGAAGTTTATTCAGCTTATAATCCTATATTTCGAACATTTACCAGATTATCAGTAAAATTATTGTAAAACGTCAATGTGAGTTCGATCCAAGTAAAGGGAAAATAGGTTAAAGTCAATGTTCGATCCAAGTAAATTCTGGGGAAACGAACTAAATGTAAAATACATTAAATCAAGTTTGTAAATTTAATATAAATATTGTTACACGAAAGGGATCTCTCTACTGAGCGAAGCAAGCACTTGCGTGAGTTTTGCTGAAGTTCCTTGTTTTCCCCTATTCGAAGGAATTTAAGACAATAGTCGTTGTAAACTGGAAGTTTAAATAATGCGCAGACTATAAATAAGTTTCCTCTAATCAGTCAGTGACCACAGATACACAACTATAACTTCATAATTGCATGTTTTTTTCCCTGTTTCCCATTTGAATCGCTTCTCACTGTTTTCCATTTGCATCTCTTCTCCATTAAGCGAAAGGCCGAATATTAATGCTTCTGGTTCTATTCTAGAGTCAGTCAAACACTCAGTCTCAAGCCGCACTACACATGCGCCCACATTTGCCCTTCCACCACTTGCTTCCACAACCACAATGAAAGACATCTCAAAATAAAGGAATGACTTCCTCTTAATCATTCCGTGGTACAAATATTGGTCCCTGGCATGATTTCAAACCGAAAGGTACACCCGAACAACACCTCTTAATTATGAAAGGAACTAAGTAACTCGATGACCACCGGAAACAGTGTATCCTGCTCTAGCCATACCTCAAGTTGCTAAACACGCATATCATTGTACGAAACTAACCCATGCTATCACGTGGTCTACTGAATAATGTACATCATGACGTCTGATCCTAGAAATCAGCGGATTATTTGGGTTGAGAAATATTTCTCCAACACCGATTTCCCATAATCAAACAACTAATCACTAAAATCTAACAAAGCTATAACGGAGCCATAAATACATACCCTAGATTTTTAACAATATTAAGTTTATATTTATATTGGATTATGTTATGCTTCTCACGAATTTAAGAGAATTTAGTATTTACACACCCAATAATACTAAGTCTTTATCGATAAGGAATTATGTAGCCTACAATCGACAACGAAATTACCTAATCGCTCTGTATGTGTCCACTGATACGACCTTATATAGCATGTAGTCCACTAGAAACTTATCTCACCACACTTTAGGTATTTTATTTATGAAGAATTGTGCAGTTAACAGTCGACAATGAAATCACTCAATCACACGGTGTTTAGTAGCATACATTCAACAACGAGCTAGCCTAACCAAACTAAGTATTTATCGATTCGGCATTATGTGGTGAATAGTCAACAACAAACAACCCTGACCGCTCTGTATACATGGATTGATGTGGGATTATGTAGCGCACAGTCGACTGCTTTATTCTGTAATTATGTGAATATTTGTCTGTCTCTCATCCTACTTGTCAAACCCTATTAAAAGTTCCAAAAGGGGCTCCACTAGGCCTAATGTCCAGTTCCCAGTGATTGAAAACAACATTGTGCTCTATTATTACTGTTTAAAAGACTGTACGGCAAATTTAGGACGTAAGAGTTTGTGTTTGACAAAGTTTATACAATGTTGCAACTGCAATAACGGAATAAGGTTAGCCTACATATTGCTCTGTAAACTTAGAATTGAAATTGCCATCTATAGAGGGTGACATTTACTAAACTGCATCATTATTTGGCTAGACATTGTCATAATATATGTTGGTCAATACTATTAGTTATTGGTCAGTCAAATATGTTGCTGATCACTCACAGTAGGTATTGGTAAGACAGTAGGTGTTGGTCAGTCTCAAAAGGGTTTTGTTCAGTCATTCTCAATTTGTATTGGTCATTCAGAATATGTATTCGTCAGTCAGAATAGTTGTTGTTTAGTCAGATAATGATAAGTATTTGTCAGTCACAATTGATATTGGTCAGTCACAGTATGTGCTGGCCGGTCACACTGGGAATTAGGTCAGCATTAGTCTTTGTTTGTCCGTAGATGCGTCTGATCACCTTTGTTCAAGTGACACAAATCCTTAAGTATACTGTCATGTTAAATTCCCAAGCAAGTCCCATTGTGTCATACGTAATGATGAATTCATTAGGGGTCTATAACTCGCTAAAAGTAAGTACCCTTATATAGCGACAGTGAACTTCCCCATGTAAAATTCATTTAGAAGTCATAGTATCACATCCTCATCTTACATCCTTATAGATGGTTATAACGTCGTATCACCATATTAAATTCTCATCGTCTTCCATAATACACACCTTTTAAGACAGATTTTCCATATGATCCCACACCGACCTATTTTGTCGTAAATTCGCGTAGAACCCCCACCTATCCATAAATGTTCAAATTCCGCAGGGCTCGATACAACCTCGACCCTTTTGAACCTGAATTTCCCATAGGATCTCCTACCCACTCATGTTTGCCGTAACGTTAAACTCCTGTAATGCTAACGTTAAACTCCTGAAAGTTAATACTGTCCAACAAAGTTCACATTTACTGGGACCCCACGAACTGTGAAATATCTAGTGGACCTCATGCCGTCCCCATAATTTTAAATTCCCATAACCCCCATAATGGCCTGAACGTAATTTTAAATTCCCATAACCTCTATACTGGCCTAAACATAATTTTAAATTGCTGTACACCCATATATCTTTCTCCATGGCTACTCAAAGACAAAAAAGTTAAACTGATGGGTGTTAAAATATTTAAAACGCATAAATAAAAACAACTAATAATAATAAAACCTCAGAGGAATGCAGGAATTCTTTATGGTCTGACAAGGATATTGATCTGTCCATCTCCAACATCTGAAAAGATTTGGACTATTAAGATTATTTATTAAATTTTTAAATTAAAACTCAATTTTTTTAAAAATGCACCATTAAAACAATTTGTTGGTAATATCAACATTAGTTGGTGTACATTAATGATTATAACGGCGATTCATCCTCTACTAATCTCGACTGTTATTCCTATTTGTTTAATATAAGTATGTATAGTAGAGATGCAATTTAGACAAGAAATGGTTCAATCAGACCTTTTACATGCGTCTGTAAGATCTTCGCGAAACAAAGGTCTGGTAAAATAAAGTGTATGTGAGTAGAGTGTCGCCAATCCTATAATGTATCGCACGTATCTTTAAATATAAACTATATTTTTTATTTATAAAAGAAATCTATCGATATAGATAGATATATGCATCTCAGTTGATAAATGAAGTTCTAAACCAGGTTTCGAATTTTCGGGACAAATTTTAAAAATATTTTGCACATGGATATGCTCAAATACAGTAAAAATACTTCCTTAAAAAATTCCGATATGATAGAACTATTTAGGAATTAGAACAACTCTGGGCAGGTAGAACATACATGGATACTTATAGCAATTATGATAGAGAAAATGCACAATAATATTTTTCTATGTTCATAAAGAGCTAAAAATAAAGTCACAAGCATAAAAGAAAAAACTAGGCAGCAAAAAATGTAACACATTTTAATTTTGTGTCTTATATACAGTTAATTTATGATTACAATAAATACAATCATTGCTTTAAAAAGGAGAGGAAGTTGAAGACAGTAGACGTGAAACCTAGAGAAACAACATCAATCTTGACACAGTAACTCCATGTAAAGAAGGCGTAAGAAAATTCATATGTTAGTACACAATCTGATCACAATGTTTATAAAGATCTGCTGTTAATAAATAGCACACACCTCCCTCAGGTTCCAGTATACCAAACCCTAAGAATAGAATCCATAGATAGCGAGGAGGGCTTAAAATCATCATAGGGTTAAAGGATAAAACGCTAAAGAGGCTTTTACAAAATAATTGAATATCGAGTAATTCTACTTAATTGAATTAAAACGGACAATTTGATTAGACACGCACCAGTATGAAACAAGAGACAAGAAAAATCATATCCACCTTTAATGCCTATTACTTGGTAGAGAGGAATAAAGACCCATAAATAAACAAAGTTTACATAGAATCAAAACGATATAATGGGGAGATTTATTTAAAAGAAAATTGCATTCAGTATAGATTGTTCAGTGGCAACAACCAATATTTGTATGCATTAGCTGAAGTAGATTTAGCGATCGTACTTAGGAGGCGACAATCACCAGAATGTTAAATATTTGAGTACATACAAATTTTCTTCGGAGCAGTTTCTACAAACATTAAATAGAGAAAAATAGACAAGTGTCATTGAATGCTTATTTGTGATTGTACATGCCAAATGTTTCAACAGGAGTCTAGCAAAAGTACAAAATATATGTTTGACAGAATGGAATTATTATTACATTTCCTAGAGAAATACCAACCCCAAGTTTATGCATGAGTTTGCCAGAATCATACAAGGACAAGAAAGCGTTCATTAGTATTAAAATACGGGTGATGTTTTCTTTCGGTGCTGTGGAATAAAAATCAAATGCTCCTCAAACAGCTAATCAGATACTATTAAAATACAATTTAGATAGATACAATCATTGCTTTAAGCGACTTCTGGTAAAAATAGAGGACAATCAGAAAATTGAAAATGGATCTAATACATCAGCAATGTTGGAAGGGAGGATTTGATGGTGGCTTGAGGACATGGTGGAAAACGGATGTGAAAGTGAGAGAAACGTCATCAATCTTGTAATAATAACTGAAAGAGAAAGATAAATGCATGTTGACATGTTAGTTATATTTCATAACGTTGTACATAATGACGACAAAGAAAGGTGCTATTACATGGAATGAAACATTAATTAATGGCAGGCGATATTAACAAACAGAAGAACAAAAATGTTTCCCTAAAACATGCCTGATTATTTTCAAAATATCAGAACACAAGCAAATATGTTATCATACCGATAATTCGATAGATATAACGTCTAAAGAGGGTTTTGTTCTAGTTTTAAAAAAGAATAAACATTAACACCAATAACACGTTCCTTATGATTTTTATTATGATTTGGAAAGTATCGTCCTGCCGGATGCAACATGTACCCTAGTACAACGGTACTTCTAGTATATAATTGTATTAATGTTATGAAACAGAACTATTTAAATACCTCGTCATATGAAGTGAACTGCTCCAAGGGCGTAACTCCCATGCTCAAAGAATATCATGGACAGTCATGCCAGAATCAATGCATACTTCTAGCACATAAAATCACAAAAATATTTGCTCCAGGGTTTGCATAATAAACCAAGAGTACAACGAATTAAGAACATAAAATACAAATTCCATGGAGTTCGAGAAGGCAGAAGAAAACATTTTGTTTCATCAAAGTTTATCTCTAAGAACTTTTTTGTATAAAAATAAAAATAAAAATAAAGTTCTGGATGGCGATTGACCATGACCACTAAGCAGACATTGGTCTAAACTGATGTGCTTCAGAGATAAAAATTATACCAGAGATTGGTCAAAATATATTGCATTTAGTCAGGGTTTCATAATTGATGGATTAGTGAAAAAGGAAAGAAAATAACAGTCAAAAGAACAATTTGATATGTAACTTCATGGGTCAGTGTATAGAAAAACTGGTTACATATTTGGACTATGTTAGGTCTAGGTAAACACTTAAACATTTTAGAGTGTTATGTGTATTTAATTTGTATTATATGTTGGATTTTGTTAATGAGTGTATGTTATATGCATTTGTATTTAGTAACTGACCTTATCCAAAATCAATTTCACTGTGTACATGACCAGGAATATTTTTGTTTTGTAAACAACATAATACATAGCTAATATTTCTCTATGAGTATGGGATAAATATTCAGATAATTATTAAATTAAATACGCTGAACTGAATTTGAGTTCAAAGATACAGTCTTGATTCTGACCTCAGAATCTTTTCTAGAAATAAAAATTCCATTAAGTACAGAGTATTTTCAGCAAAAGGTAATTACATCCTAGATCAAGCACAGGTCTATATAATCTTGTTTATCTAAAAATTATTCGTTCTTGCTTTAACATCTCGAGGAAGAATCAGTCTTATTGTTGTCTTCACTTTTTTATTTGTTTAGATTTATTTATTCAAATTATTGTTCACTGGAAATACAAAGTGCTCATCAATAATATTTTTTGGACTGGAACATTAATTTGGAATTATAATGAATTCAGAACAGATCATTTTGGTTTATGTTATTGTGATACATCAAAAAGTTCTTAGCACATCGCCACACTCCAGTCCACTAACACATTAGTAAGTTCGAGACTACAGGCACATTAACACTTTCAGTATTAGAACTTGTTTGGAATACCACTGGACTTCAGTTGGAACTTCATACATTTGGGCTTGTGATAGAACTTTTAGAACTATTAGAGATTTAGTTCACGATACTGTAAATTTGTTTCAAATGTTCACTTTGAATTCTAAAGAAATAAAAGTATTTGTTGAATTTTAAAACCATGTTAGTTTTCGCTCTTTTCTGTTACTTAATTTAAGACCAGAGAGTCTAAAGAAGAGAATTCATTTAAACATTTGATAAAGAGCATGCACCGAAGCAATTACAGGGATGGATCTGGAAAGCTTAACGAAACGGCTAAACTACCGATAGAAAATGTTTACTTATCACTTAACATTTCAAACAGCATACGACGATTATCAGCATCGTCAAGTCACCAAGAACTTTTTCAGA
>JAECUM010050815.1:0-10580 GCA_016617855.1 Megalonaias nervosa | reverse complement strand
TATGTATTGTTATATATATATATATATATATATATATATATATATATATATATATATATATATATATATATATATATATATATAGATCCTATGCCTATATTAAGGTCGAATCTTGCTGCCTCAAACGATGACGCTTCAGTCACAACAAAATCTGCTCGTCAACTAATTCAATGGGACCCAAGGAGGTTCGAGATGTAATTTGGATACATCATATAAAATAAGGACGGTTTGTTTAAATATCACCTTTGCAGTTTCCTCAGACAGAAATGTTTATGTTCGATTCAGCTCCATACACGTAAATCAACACGTCGTAAAACTACTCGCTTGAAAGTAATCACATTATAAATCTAGTTATTTGACATTTTGTTTACAAAGTGTAGTGAAATTTATTGGAACGTTTTGTTGGGAATTTAAATCATTTTGGAAGCAAATAATTTCTGCTGATTTTGAAGAAAAAAAAAAAATGAGAAACTACATGGCATTATTTAACAGCCGGACAAATTCTGGGTCGCAGCTCTTTAAAGTATCGGCCCAGACGTTCAACCGTTGGTTTTAATTAGATCTGACTTGCGTTTATGCAAATTTCAGGAGAGACTTCCGACTTTTAAGAGGGACACCTGGAAATCCACGCAAGCCTCAAGTCCATCCAGTAATATGGCTGACCCAAGACGTGACATTTTTGGTAAGGTAACTTTTTTTGCACATACTAAAACATCACCTCATATCTATGCAACAAGGCAATATCTGGGGAAAAAACTGTACATACAAACTATGATTGCATATTATTCAACTCTATCATTATCGAAGGCTTACTGGCATATGTCGGCTACAAATGTGTCTTTTGTGATTGCAAGCATGCAGCTAAACGGCAATATGTCGTATAAATTTAAGAAGTCATGGCAATATTTCCATGCAAATCACTTACAAAGATAGCTTGTTCCCGTTCCTTTCCATTGATATATGTAGTATAATATTGTAATACTGCCTTTTTTTCACTTGTCACACACACATACTTTTATATCAACAAACGCATATACTCTGTACAGCTAATAGAAAAACCTTTCAGGTGCCCTCAGTATGGTCGCCTATAACATCAACAAAACTGGGACTTTAACGCTTTGTTAAGTGACACTAAAGCTCCAAATCTGCATTCTACATAAATATTATTTGTTGACAATGACAGCTATATCCAACATCTACAGAGACCATGCTTATCGGGAAGAGGAGGGCATGGGTGGGGGGAGCGGGTGGTGCCAGCAAGGAGTTTTAAAAATATTTTCTTTGCATGCAGGTTCTTCCTTAACAGAACATCTGATTTGATCAATCTGGAGACCAAATGCAGCAAGGAAATACACCATTTAGCATATACAGCATTTTGTGGCTTGATTAAATTTTCGACATTGAATCTGTCCAAGTTACAACATCGTTAATGAAGTTTTATCACTGAAATTGAACGCGTCTCTTGGTAAATTTGCAATATACATACAAGCATGAAATGGGTTTTAATCACCAACTTCAGTATGTCAAAGAAATGTAATTATTTGTACTGTTGTCTTTAATTATTGAAAATGTTTTAACTTTTATTTTTCCTCTTGTCCTAAGGGTAACGGACTGTTTGAAGTTGAGTTTGAAAATCCTAAAGAGGGATGGCTCGCATTCTTTATTCAGGTATTCTTTCAATCTGAAGGCATTGATACTTGTTGTTTCTTGACTGGAATAACACTCATTAATACAACATTATCATATCTGAGCTTAGAAACATACATTTCATTGTTTTAATTTACATGTAGAAAAGAACAGCAACCAATGCGACATTAACTCAGTTTGGAGCAACATGAGGAAGACAATATATTTGCACAACAGACAAATGACAGGTCAGAAATTTTATCGTATTGAACAAAATGCTTTTAATGTTCTTTTATAATTGTTCGTTAAAAATGTTTTGATATAAAGGGCATTCTGTTGGTTTTATCGCCCATCAAGGTATGTCATCTGGTAACTATTTTATAATGTAAAATCCTGTGCAAATCGAACCCTGACTAAAACCATCTATTGTCTATCTCGGCTCCTTCTCAATGTCTACTCCGTATGTTATCTGGTCACTAAGGTCTTTGAATTCAACCGGTTTCCCTGTACGTATTGAACAACCAAGTGTATATTTCAGGTAACCTTTCCGGGCTTGATGGGCTCTGTGTTAGAATTTACCACCGAAGCTATGATCATACCAAGCACGTTTCCTTTCGACGACTGCCATGGAGAGACGTGCCTTGGGGAGCTTGTTTAATGGATACTAGCGAGACTGGTTAGACAAATACCAGCAGATGTTACAGGAAACTCACGCAACTTAGACATTATATTAATATTTTTAAAGTATTACATTTCATGAGACAATGTGACATGTTATTTTAATTTTTGTGCAATAATAAAATATTTATCCGTCGAATATCTATGTGCGTGTCTTACAATTGTATGGCATGAATGCAATTCAACAGCCAATATATTTTATAGGATACTAATATATTGATATAACTTTTACCTTATTCGAAAAGTAAACCCAAACTTAACTTTGCTAAAAGTATTTTTTTTAAGAGAAAGTTGTATTGCCAAATGAAATGAGTTACCAAGAGGAACGTTCATGGACACTTCTGTGTGCGAATATACAATGAAATTTGTGCAGTGTAAACCGTAGACAAAAAGTGTGCAAAGAATTCCAAAGATTCACAACTTATTAGCACAAGAAAGCACAGACGAGATTTAGTAAAGGTTATGCATCTTTGCCTAACAGGCCATAGTTTGCATAATTATTGCAAGCGAATCTTAGCGGGTCAAAGACCAAAGCCCCCGCTTGAAAAACCTGCTCTTTACGTAGCGTTTATATGTAAATCAAGGTTTGTAAAAACTATACCCCAAGCTGTTTGAAAAAGTGTGTTTTGTGCATGCGCCATCTGGGAAAACCACAATTCGTTGTTACCAAGCCTAAATTGACAAGCCAGTGCAATAAGCCAGTAACTAGTAACGCCCACGTCTCCTGATTGTTTAGTATATTACGTCATTCGCACAACAGTGATATAATTCCTAAAAGGACTACTTCAGAAGTTCCCCTCCTCGTAAAAAAGCAGCGATTAGATGGTAGCTGTGCATCAGTCGGTGCAGGATGGGAAAAGAACACGAAATTGTTACTCCTTTTCAAAATGACGGGTAGTAATCATATGCGTTCTCTATTTTTATGCTTTCTTACATACCCACGTTGGCCTATCCGAGACTCGAACCTTCACAGGCAGCGGTGAGATGTGATTGGTCTGTAAATGCGAACGCCGTAGAACACTCGGCCACCCAAGACACCCAATTTGTAAATGAAATATTGAACTTACACAATATAAATTATTAATAACAGCGTAAAATCTAACTTGTGTCACAACTTGAATTTGCACAATAAACAGTATTACAAGAGTCTTAATCAGACTGCAATTTGCAAGAAAACTTTGTATCAAAATTCACAATTATGTAACAAGGACGTCGGGACTCTTAAACAGGACGCTCAATCAGGCTTCGACGCCAGGTGCGCTGATCTACTATCTCGTTAGGTTCGTGTTATTTTTAAGGAGGGCTTTCAAGTGCTACAGGTGGCGTAATCGTAACAATGATGAGTTTTGATAATATTGTTAATTGTTTTGGGATTAACCATTCTTCAGCGTAAAATATGGTATACATGGTAGACAGTGTATTTGATGGAGGAACAACCCTGCAAAACCCGAGAAAGAGCCACCGACCCGCGGGAAGCAACTGGCATGCTTTCTCAGATAACCATGTCGGTCGTAGTCCGACAAATCAGACCCCAAAATTTGTGTTGATACTGATGGACTATCTGTATGTCTGATAGCACCTAATAATATTATGTTGGTAACGTTTGCAGACAAATTTGTCAGAAATATATCGGTGTACATTTTAGACACATACTTAGCTCTCTCGAGCTATCATCGGTTGAAGGGTCCTTTTTGGCAATATTTACATAATATTTCCAGATCAAATCCCATGTTTGGAAACTTGTAAATCCAGGTGGAATATTACAACCATACGCCATGTGGTATGCCGTATCGCGCCAGATATGAATGCTACCAAATAATCGTAAGCACTGTACGCGAACGTGTTCCGGAAAGTTTCGCATACAGCAAAATTGCACATTTTAATGAACAGGTGAGATCGGACCACCAAATCATCCATCAGCATCAACATAGATTTCAAGGTCTGATTTATCGGACTACGTTGGCCAATCCCGGGACTCGAACCCACATGAACAGAGGTGAGGTGTCAGTTATATGTAAAGTCGATTATAACAATAAACAATACAAACAGATTCTTCATCAGACTATTGCGTTGCCATTCATATATGTTAGTCTAGATTTCTAAGTGAAATAATGAATTTTTATTTTATTTTATACCGTGAATTACTGGATTTTCTGTGAGAAATGTTCTTGATAGTTTACTGGCGTGAAATACGATAAATAATTTTCACTGTTCGTCAATAGACATGGACAAGATTATGACCAAGACATTTTTGGAACTATTCAAGGACACTTACGTCATGTAGTGGTGAGTATTGTCGCCTCTCAAACAGACGACCAAGATTAAACTTCGGGGATGAGCAATTGCCTCTTTTTCTTCATTTTTTTTAATGTGATGTTTTCGCTTGAATTAGGAAGGAGAATTAGGTTACTACTGATATTTTCTATGCGAATATATGCAAAACACAGCAGAACATCAATAGTTAACCACTGACATTATCGCTCGGGTACAGAAATAAATCTGCTTCTTCAGTTTCCTAACTTATTGTTAGCTAATTTGTTTGAGCATAAAATAAAAAGAAAATTTGATTAACGAATATAATTTATCTCTTGGGTGAAAAACGTAAGAATTAAATATGTCCGTTATACACTTGGTGCAAGCAATTATTCTCTCTCTCTCTCTCTCTCTCTCTCTCTCTCTCTCTCTCTATATATATATATATATATATATATATATATATATATATAATAAATGCATTGCAATTACATCGCAAATAACAAGTCATCACAAATTAAGTTAGCACAATGAACAAAACAAGTTACCACAAACCGACTGTTTAAAGTCCGTGTGGAGACAACAGATGCTGTATCGTTTACAATTATGTCATCACATTCTAAAATTTACTGCAGGACCAAGTTATAACCTCGAGTTAGGCATTTTAATCTTGTTGATTTGAACTTTGAAAATTCCGCTTCTGTATGATGTACTCGTGGCCTGTGTTCCGTAAAATGTGTATTGTTTCTACTACCCGTGCACATCCGAGTTTACACTTCTGATGGTATGCCAGAATTGGCTTTTACGTGCCAGCTGCTGGAAGAATCAATTGAGCAAGCATTTTCCAGGTAAATAAATATTCAGTTACATCTGTCGTGATATATTTAAAATCACAAGTATTTACTTTATCAGTTATTTGAGACAAACGCACTGCACTGCGTGTTTTTATTTTAACTCACAAGACAAAATTCATATGGTGAAAATGGTCAATGTCTAACCGCGAAAGCGTGTGAGAGGTGAGGAGAAATATGCTAGTACATTATATTTAGATGTAAGATATATTTTATACAATGATGTACTTTATTGATAAGCCCTTTCGATCTACAATTGAAAATCACTTTTGTCTAATTAGCTGCTCTTGTTGTTCAACTGGAGCACCATTTACTGCCATTGATATTTGTTCTAATATATTATTAGATACAATAAAAAATGAATAAATACAAATATAATTTTTAAAAAAGTAGTATAAATGACAATAAGTGCATAAGTAATGTCTGGATATGTAAATTGAACCAATGACAATAGGCAGGTATATCGTCATACATACGTAAGAGTAGTCTTTAAAACGGTCTGAATATTGCTTCGCTGTACAACAAAGTTTTGTTTTATTAAGTGTACAGTACGTCATTTCAGCCAATCAAGATACTCATGGTTTTAAAATCGTCTACTATACAGTAAATCTTGATCACGGGATTCAACCAAAACTTACTTGGAGCTAAATCAGTACTGTATTGAGGATGTGACAATGTTTATATGCTGGCTCATTCTGGATGTTTGTCCAATAAACAGATTTATTATATGCTCATTTTTTTCTCCGTTAACTTTACATTGTCAGAATCGTTCAATATTTTGCGATACTGAACTCCTCGCGCTCAATTCATACTGAGGGGCCCCGAGTGGCCAAGTGGTCTAAAGCGCTCTCCGTTACGGATCACTGCCATCTCACCTCTGTCTGCGTGGGTTCGAGTCTAGGATTCAGCGAATGTGGATATGTGAGAAAGATTGCCAGTAGCTTCTCGTGGGTCGGTGGTTCTTTCCGGGGATTTCCAGGTTTCTTCCTCCACCGTTAATACTGGCCGCCATGTATGCCTATCGTGTGCTGAAAAATGGCGTTAAGCCCCACAACAACAACAACAACAACAACAATTCATACTGCATTCTCGCGAATAAATGAACTACTTTCTATTGTAAACAAACAATTTGTTTCTAAATGAACTAAAAGCAGATGTTTAGTGGACTGACACATACAAACTGCTTTGGCACATTCCGCGCTAACTTTTTTGATAAAAGTGTTTCAGATTTAGGCTAGCTATAGACGCCAGACAGGGTCCTTACAATAATATGCAAGTTATAAGACATAAACTGTCTTCTTTAGCTGGTAATAAAAATGGCAAAATATACTTACAATTTTACATCCTGAATTTCCTCAAAATGTACTTTAGTAGTTCTGCAAATCAGAATTACATGAGCCATGTCATGGGTTCTCAAGCTTGATTACACATTTCGAAATTGTACTGTAATTTCGAGTTTATTCCAAGTGCAGTTACATCCTCCTTACAGCACTCAAAATGAAATAAACATCAAATTCCACAGCGTCTTTTCGATAATTGCAATTGAAAGACTTCATATTTTTCCCACATTATGATCTGAATCATTCAATGACAGAACAGAAACACGCACGCCGATGTCAACACGCTTCAATATGATTAAATTGGCAGACGCTGCTGGAATCCGATGTAAGTTACTTCATGTAGATAAATCCAGACCATAATCACGAAATTGGGTCGAATCGACAAAAATACCAAAACGTATTCATTCCAGATCAAATGGAAAAGTTGTTATAATGCGCATTCATTAACAATATTACTCCATATTTCAATTTTAAGTAGACCAAACGCCATTTTCTTTCGAAACTTACGTCTAGCGCGCGACCAACTTCAACTTTGTCTGGGCGGAGTTACATTAATAATGTTTTTGTGTAATGTTGCAGCTACGCTTGTGTATTTAGTTTGGAATACGGCATGCATTCAGTTACTTTGTTTCTTGTAGTGTATTTTTGTTTATATATTTAAGCCTTGGGTAGAATAAGAAAATGAGCATATAATAAAAAGGTTACTGCATTTTTATGGGACAATATGAGTTCGTTTTGTCGGATGGATATACTGCACTCCAAGGTCGTGCAGTATAACCATCCGAAAAACTCGTTCATATTTTCCCATGCAAATGCAGTCACCTATAATGATCATCGCGTAATGGTATTGTGCTTTCAGACAACAGTCATTTAAACTCTAAAATGTATGAGAAACCTATATATTGACTTTATTAACTCAGGTATACTTATGTATTATAAACGTCACTAAGATAGTCCACATCATAATGTAGCCATCCATGCTGTCTATTTTGATTAATTTTTCCAAACTTTCATATCACACTGTGCTCTATATTTATTCGCTGAATCATCATTAACAAATTTTAAGGAATACTTATCAAAATAATATATTATTATGGGGTTTCCTAATTTGACTGTTGGTGACCTAGTGTTTTGTGAAAAGTTTGAGCATTGGTGACCTCGGCATTTTGAAGGTTGGGGTGGATTGAAAGTCGGGAAGCTTAGTGTTTTATGAAAATTTGGTGGTCGGGTGTATTGCAAAAAGTATGAATGTTGATGGTCTACTGTTATTATGAAAAGTTTGACTGTTTGGAGGGACCACTCCGGTGGCCTAAGTGGTCAGAGCGTTCGCCTCGGATGCGAGAGCTTCTAGCCCAGGCTGAGTCATACAAAAGACGAATACCAATGGTACAAGCAGCTGCCTCGCCTGGCACTCAGCATTAAGAAGTTAGTGTTAGAACTGGTCGGTCCTGTGTCGAGATAATGTGACTCGGTGGGACATGATGCCACGTGTCTGCTGCATGATGCCCCAGTGCTGGACATCACTATAAACTGCCACACTACAAACATTGTAGCGATATGGCTCAAATTCTTAAAGTTAGGTTAAAAATCCAAAAACACGCACGCTCGCACGCACGCACACACACACACGGATTGGAGGGTGACTGGTCTAAGACTTTTATTAAAAGTTTGGGGGTCGGTTAGTATTTTTATGACAAATCGGTGTGTCGGGGCTTGGTCTTCTTAAGGCGTGGTGATAATGTGGAGGGTATTTGGTGAAAGAGTGGTTTTATTTTTCAAATCGTTCAAGCATGTATAATTGAGATTCCGTTTTATTAAGTTAGTGAGTATATTTTATATGTGAATGGAGGACAATCTTTCATTGCAAAGTCAGTTAAATATTGTTTTACAGCCTTTTGTAAACTCGCGGAAGGCGTGTCATGAAGATGCAATAATGAAAGGAATAAAATCTTACACATGTTATTAGTTTTAGAAGTAAACTATTCTTGACAGTTTTTACTGACCATTTTCTGTATAACAAAAATAACGATTCTTCATGTGGATTTTACTTTTTGGGTGTAGAAAGTAATATTTGATAAATCGGTTACAGTGTGCGTCAAGAAAGCTTTGTGTTCGCAAAGTAATCGATCTTCATGAAGTATGTATAAGTCACTGGTCTCTCTTATCAGTAAACACTTCAGCAGCAGGGAGGGTGAACCCTACAACTTTTTGGCTTAACTGTAGAGACCTTATTTTTTTAAACTAAGGGTTCCTACGAAGGTTGAAAAAAAAAAGTTTTTGTCTTAATAATGAAAACTTCTCTAATTGATCATATTTTTTTCTGATTTTTTTCACAATTTGGTCACTTAATTTTTTGTCGTTCACCCTCCCTGCTGCTATGGTTTTTATCCAAAAATTATATCAAGTCCGTTACGATATCTTGACCTCGGATCATGTAAATTTATCGTTACAAAACCAAATGGAGCAGCTTGTGCTTTTGAAAAGAAATTTTTAAATTTGTTCATGTCCATGTCGCCTGAACACCAAGCATAATAAATATTTTGCAGCGTATGATTATCTACTCCGTTGAACACAACTAAAATGTTACAGTTGTCTCTGATTACTTTTGGAATTTGTGTATATCTCTGGGTAACATAAATCACGTCTGTGTTTTTATGTCTACCTCGTGAAAATATTCTAGCTGGATTTGGTTGTTTGTCCAGCATGACATCATCGTACACTACTAAATTATTAATGAATCCATCCAGATCATCTACAGATGGCGCTTCATCAATATCAGTAATAAAGTCTATGACATTATCTTCATGTAACGATTTTGCGTTTTCATTAAAATCTTTAAGTACTTCGTAACATCGCTGATCATCTACAGATGGCGCTACTAAATACAATTTATCCCACTTCAACCATCTCATTATTAGATTAAGTAATAATTGCGTTTTTCCACTTCCGGACGGACCTATTATAATCATTCTGATGGAATTCGGAAGCGCTGGATGGTGCTTTACTGGTTCTTGTTTTCGTGTTTTCGTGTCGCAGAAAAGTCAATTATATCCATATAATAAATAATATGATTCTATATTGTGTTCGATGCAGAGCACCTACCGATACTACTGAATTAACGACAATAACAACAAAATAAAAGACGTGCACTTACAGGCAGGTGTGTGAAATGTGGTACCAAGAAATATAAATTTATTCAACAAAAACAGGTGGGTTGATATCGCTGCTTCGTTAGGAAAATTACCAGGAACTCCATGGCCTAAATATCCCGGTGAGAAACATTTACCCGGATATAATTATTGTGGTCCTGGAACTCGTCTTGATATCCGACTTGATGATCAAGATCAACCAAAACCAGGAGAGTATCCAGTAAATAAGATTGATCAAGCGTGTTACGTTCATGATGTCGCGTATAAAAGTAAAGATTTGGAACACCGACATCTCGCAGATGTGAAATTGATTCACGCGTTAAATGCTATACCTAATAAATCTCTCAGAGAAAAATTAGCTAGTTTTTCTAGTAAAAACTGCTATGAAAGGTAAACTGGTGCTAGGGGCTGGCAATTAATTATATAACTATCATAATGGAATCTGTTTATTATTCCCCGAGAGGATTCTGGAGAGGTAAAGCAGCGATTAGTAAACTCGCCGAAGCAGCAACAGTTTCACGTAATGTCGCTGCATCATGGTTAGCACGACAGGCAATATGGCAAATCTTCCTAAGTCCACCTAAAAAAATTCAGTATGCGCATTTTGATGTTAGCGTTCCTAATGAAGTTCATCAAGCGAATATTTTATTTTTACCACACGATACCATTAAAACACGTAGACG
>JAECUM010050814.1:0-22120 GCA_016617855.1 Megalonaias nervosa | reverse complement strand
TGCATTATAGCAGGGTTTCCTATATTTTTCAGAAGTTTTGAAATTGATTTACAAGTCTTATTTTGAATCCAGTGTTTCTGTATTTTTCAGGCTACAAATGCAAATACAGATCCATTTGAAGTCATCAGAGTCATACAAAAGTCTGTTGAAAAGAGATCTCAGATGACCAAGCAATGAGAAAGCCAACTTTGCATCCATCATGAAGAGTTTGCAAACCTTTGTTAATTCATTCATGTATCTTTAAATGTCTCCACCTTTACCTGTTTTATAATTCCATTTTATGTCAGTCTCAAAAGATGCAGCAGAAGAGTGAAAATTAAAGCAGTCTTCTCTGCTATAAAACTGATATAAAGATTTATGGTTTAAAGGCTGTACATTGAAGCAAACAAAAAGTCTATAACCTAAATTGTTTGCTAATGACAAAGAATAAAGAGGTTTACTTCCAATAAATGTGTTCAAAATTTGTAATACTGGAGTGTTAATTATATTAAACTGTTAATTGGTGAATTATTGAATTTGTACAGCCCTGTAATGTGTTTTTATCACCTGTACATGTAACTAATATTCAGAGATTACAGCATTGGATTTAATAGTAGTCAGGATTCAATGCATGAGTGCCATTTGTATCAGTCTACTCTGGTTAATCATATGAAATCTATCACATGAGAAAATGCTGGATAAAACCAATTGTCAGATGTACAAACATTAGCTAATGGCTATGACCTTCTACTTCCTTGTGCAAAATTTGCAGTTGGATATTTCTGTGTTGTGCAGCAAGACATTTGTCTCGCTGTCCATCCATCTTACCATGTTGATTTCTACACAATAACTCAAGTTGCCCTTGACCTACAGTTACCAAACTTTTGATAGTTTGTACTTAGCCTAAGGAAGAATCTTTTCAATTTCAGAGTCACAAGATTGAAGGTCAAGTTCACTGTGACTAAAAGAAGAACAATGGCTTTTACACAATAACTTCAGTTCTTCATCATCTACAGTTAGCAAGCTTTTTGGATTGCTTGCATTTGGGGTAGGAAGAACTCTATCAGTTTCAGGCTCAAAAGGGCAAAGGTTGCAGTCTAAGTGACTGAAAGAAGAAAATGGTTTCCACACAATAACTGGAGTTCTCTACAGCAAAATTTGCCAAATTTTGTTGATGGCTTGCAGTTGGAGTAAGAAAGAACCATATAGGTTTCAGGCTCAAAGATCAACCACACAGTACCTTAAGTTCTCCATCATCAGTGCTTGTCAAGCTGTGTGGATGGCTGACACATTGGGTTGGAAAAAAACCTCATTGATTTTGGAGTTAAAGGTCAAAGGTCACTTTAAGTGAAAGAATATAAATGTTTTCTGCACAGTAATATCATTTTTATATGACATACCTCAAACCAGATTTTGTGGATGGCTTGCACATGGGGTAAGGAAAAAGGTAATACATCATGAGGTACAAAGGCCAAGGTCATTGTGACTGAAAGAAGATAAATGGTTTCTACAGAACAACATAATTCTAATTTGCAGATCTTGACCAAACCTTGTGGATGGATGGCTTAAACCTGGGATAAGGTGGCCGAGTGGTCTAAAGTGCTCACCATTCTGGATCACTGCCATCTCACCTCTGTCTGCGTGGGTTTGAGTCTCGGGCTCGGCTAACGTGGGTACGTGAGAAAGCTTGCCAGTAGCTTCTGGTGGGTCGGTGGTTCTTCCCAGGGTTTTCCTGGGTTCTTCCTCCACCATTTATACTGGCCACCCATGTATAGCCTATCTTGTGCTGAAAAATTGCATTAAACCCTACAACAACAACACCTGGGATAAGAAAGAAGTCTAGGTCAAAAGTTGAAGATCACTGAGTGAAGTGTGGACATTTTTTATCGTACATTATAGAATATCAGAAAATAATGTTTTTGATTGTGTAGTGAAAAACAGTTCATGGTTTACTGGTAGTTAACAATCCTGGTTCTTTCATTTTTGATTGATGTTTTGATATTCTTGTCTGTGTAACAAAGATTTTATAATTGTGTAACCATTTTTGCATGTACGTATGTATGTATATATGTATTGTGTTTAATGTCACATAAGCATCATTCTGGCTGTATACTGCTGAGTAAAAATTAGTAAAACAAATATTGAAGTTTAGAACAGTTGCAAAAACTTTGTAGAAAGATAAACTCTTTCAAACAAAAGTAAACACACACTCCTATAAAATTAAATATAAAAGGTAAAGAGATAAAAAAAAAATCTTAGCATGGTATACAAAAAAAGATCTTTAAAGGTAAAAATATATAAAATCCATAAAATATAGACTTTAACATTTTTTATATAATCTGCATTCTATTTGAAACCCAAAGATTTTTTCTTGTGACACATCATCAGAAAGCTTCCTCACTGACTTCACATCAAAAAGCTTTTGTCTCACAGGGTGGAAGTTGGTACACTAACCAAGAACGTGACCTACTGTGGACACTGCTGAGGTTCACCTTTTATGAGGTAGGCCTGATTGAGATGTGTATGTACCTTGTACATGAGAGACACAGGATCATTTCATTTCTCCTGTTTGTTTGTTCAGGAAGGATGCCACTCTGAAATAATGGGTCTGATGTTCCATGTCTTTTGTTTGGTCCATAGTTACATTTATGCACAGGAAGTCCCCACTTACATTTCATTCGTATCAAAAATGTCTGCAATAATTAAAATCTTTAAATGTATTGCATATGTGAAAAGTTCCTGATAAACCATCGCTATATTTTGCAACGCTGTTGAATACTACTAAACTCATATAATGTGTGCAATATCTTGCTTTTACATTAACGCTTGTGAAATATTGGAGTATTTAACTTTATAAAATAACTGTTATTTTAACATAGCTAAGAGTTCGAGTAATCAATGAAATGTTATTCATTGGTATTCATTTACTTTTGTTGAATATATATCCCAAAGTAAGGGTCATTATGTAGAAAAGTATGAGGAAAAAGTCCCCCATCACTAAATGGTCTTTAAATAATAGCTGATTGAGTATTTTAAAAGTTTGCACAGGCAGAAGATCATATTCCCCCCCCCCCTTTATCAAATATACAGTGAAGGGGTATGTTAATTAATTTTTACAGTATGACACAGTTATTGAGATCACTTCGGTTTTCTGTATTGACCTTTTATATTAAAAGATTATTATAAACAGATATGTACAGATATATCTACCTGCCTAAAATACAACCATGACCATAATCTGCCAAATAAGATAGAATACCCATCCTGCAAGCAAAAATAAAGTATGATGATTTTAACGAGGACAAAATTTGGGGTGAAATTAGTAAGCAGACAACTTTGTAGACTTATTATTTATATCTAAGTAAACAGTACACCATAAAATGTAGATTATATATGATGATAATAAGTTTTACATAGAAGCTGTGTAATGTAAAGGTCATGCATTTACTACCATCTATACTCACTTATAAATGCAAACTGCACAGACCCAGATATGGCGTCACATAATGCACTGACAGATATGGATCTGTGCAGTTTGTTAGAAGTAATCAGTAGAATGAACCACATAGATCCTAACCTGCAGGCACGTTATGCTATGGCAGATCAGGATCTTTGTTGTTTGCAGATTGAGTGGACCTATAAGAAAGTACATATGGTAGATACATGTAACTTTCATGATACTGACAAGGCACATTTACAGTAACTTTGTTATGGCATCAATATGGGTATTTTTTGTGACTAAGTTACTGATAAAACATTTTGATGGTAAATGCATTCACCCAGAGAAACCCTGTTTTAATAGCAGTACATGTAATACAACACCTGCTACTGTTGCATTGGTTTCCTTTTAAGGGACTCTAGTACCCAGTCCAAACTAATTATTCTCTCTGCAAATTAGTATTGGAAGGCCGGAATTGAAAAGAACATGATCCCAGTCCAACTTCTAAGTCCCAACCAAGATGTAGAAATAACATTCCCTTCTTTTTTATTTTCCTTGGATGGTATACACATTATGCATTTGCTGTATTGCTCATCCAATAGATTGACTGATCCCAGTCCAACTTCTAAGTCCCAGCCAAGATGTGGAAATAACATCCCTTTTTTTTTATTTTCCTTGGATGGTATACACATTATGCATCTGCTGTATTGCTCATCTAATAGATTGACTGATCCCAGTCCAACTTCTAAGTCCCAGCCAAGATGTGGAAATAACATCCCTTCTTTTTTATTTTCCTTGGATGGTATACACATTATGCATCTGCTGTATTGCTCATTTAATAGATTGACTTTATCTCCTTAGTCCTTGCTTTATTTGAGTGTTTTCTGTGTTCATATTGTACATTGTGAATTTTGGGTTTTTTACACCTTTGCAAATGGTGCTTCAGCAAACTGTAACCTCATCATTGTTGTATCATGATTTACTACCCTTTCTTATTTTCAGATTTTTTTTGTTTTGAATGAATTTTTATCTTTTTTGATGTTGCAAGGTGTGGCAAATGTGGGCACAAGAAGACCCCTTGAGACACTCGTGCCACCTGCTTAGTATGCACAGGGTGTCCAGTTTGTTGCCTTTTGTCTGACTAATTGTGAGACTTTGCTGAAGGTTGCCACACATATGGGGGAAGGAAGAAGGGCCCCTCTTCCTCTTTATCTTCAGTGGGTCACCTCCCCTCCATTTCCAGGAGTGTAGATCTCTACCTGTATTGAGGAAAACTTTCTGCCTCTGTGGTGCAAGAACATTCTGTGAACTCCAAGGTTCAGAGATCACCTAAGGGCCATGGATCCCCAACATTTGTTACAATACTGTCATTACTGATGAAAGATCAATTCAAGGAAAGAAATAAAAATGTGAAAGTGAGCTGTGCTGCCCACTTAAGGATCAGCAGCACCAACTAAAGGTCAGTGTCCTGGTGATTAACATTACCAAGTTGCACCTTCCAGATAGGGAAGAGCAGCAGTCTCATTCAGATAAATTGGATGTGAGCTAATCCATCAGATCTTCATGGATGGACCAGTCTTTGTCTGCTAACCAGTCACTAGTCACCAGGCTTCAAAAACCAGTCACCAGGTTTTATTGGTCTAGGAACAGAGCTCAGGTCAATGCCTCCCACCCCCATTCCAATGTAACTATTTAACCTTGATGGGGATAGGGAGTTGAGGTGTACTTGCCAGTCTAAGGAGTAGGGAAGGGGATTGGATTGGTCTTACCCAAATTTCCCTTTTAATTCCCTAATTGATGTTAGGACCCCTCTTTCCAGGAAGTGAGTCTTCCTTTTCCAATGGTAACATTGATGGCACTGCCATCATTCCCATCAGCCAGGGCCAACAAAAAGACCCAGGGGTGGGGGTGGGTGCAGCACCACTCATCCTCTAGATGACCTAGATGTAATCAGCATTCGTCTAAGAGGTCCACTAATATAGGGTTAATCCCATCACTCCCTTCATGTGTGGCTTTGGGATGAGGGCAACCCTATTTAGCATTTCTCTCTCTGGAAGGACAGTCCTGTCGTGCCATGGGAAGAGGATCAGGACAGCGATGCCATTTCCATCATAGTGGAGTCAAAGAGTTGACCGAGGAACCAGTGGCAATGGTCCCTACCTCTCCATTGGGGTCCCCAGCTCCTTTCCACCTGTAGAGCCAGGTGCTGGAGGGGTTGGTGGTATCCTCCTTTCCCTAGACTTGTATCCTAAACTTTCAAAACCCCTTATGAACCATTGACTGAAGAATGCTTTGAGAACCTTACCCTTAAGACTCCTTTCCTACTCTCCTAAGTGTCAGCAGTGAGAAGGAGCAAGCTTCCTTCCTTGTCAGTGGAAATGGATTGTTTACAGTTAAATAATAAATATGATTTGGTTTCTCTTATTTGCTAACCTACATTTCTGGCAAAGAATCAACCACCTTCAGTAGCTCCAGTTCCTACTGAGATCCCCAGTGTCAGTCTTGTCTGTGTTGGGGCTGGTCAAAATAGGCTCCTTTGTCTAGTTAGGGCCTTATGCTTTTCTTTGGCTTCTTCTAAAAGGAGGAATCAGAAGTGTTTCTTCTTACCTATTAGGATTCCACTGATGTTTCTGTTGCCACCATTTCTGGATGTATTGTCCTCACTATCAAGAGACCTTATCAGTCCCTCACTGAAATGAACCTTCCTTTCATGAGAATTGAAGCCCATGAAGTTTGGGCTATTGGTAAATCTTGGGCCTTTTTGAATCACTCTCCTTTTGGATAATTCTATAAGAGCCACCTTCTTGCAGTCTCACACTTCCTTCTTTCACCTTCAGTTTTTGGTGCATCTTAGTGAGGACATCTTTTCATTGGGCCCAGTAATGATGACACATGTGGCCCAACCTTCTACCAGCTGAACAGTAGTAAACACTCCTACCATAAGAGTGAGTACAATAGTTTTCTATACCAGATTTGTTGAGGCCATCAGCCTCCCTCATAACATGATAAATTCAGCAATGCAATAGTGACTGGTAATGTATTACTGCTATTAAAGTATTGTTTTTTGAGGGGGTAAAACTAATTTTCATTATGTAATACATACCTGCTACTACTGCAAAGATTCCCTCCCAATCCAGTACTTAAGGTCCAAGTCAAAAGAGGATGACATTCCATATGAAGGCTGTGACTATGTGGTCAGACTGGGGTCATGTTCTTTTCAATTCTAGCCCTCCATTACAAACTGGGATCATGTTCTTTTCAATTCTAGCCCTCCATTACTAACTGGAGGAGGAAGTAATTAGCTTGAACTGGGAACTCGAGTCCTGGGAAAGGGAAGCAATGCAGTAATAGTAAGTATTACACAATTTTAAAAGTTTTACACTCCTCCCACAAACTTCACTTTTTTTGTTTTACTGTCGGTATTTACCCATATTGCTAGTGGCCATACATCATGATTAACATTGGACAGTATTATATATGGAGAAAATATGTTTATTTTATGCTTACTGACAATTGCCTGGTTATTGAAAAGACAATTCATTAGTTTGAAAGCATAGTTTCTTGAGATTGAAAGCAACCCTATACTAAGTGAGTGTACAATAAAAGAACTTTGTGATATTTGTAATTTTTCATACTCTTTTATTAGGTATTTTTTAAGGCTGTATAAGTATTTATAAATAAATGTTGTTAAATTTAATTTCCAGGTTACTTATAAACACAAAATTCTGAATAATTAATTTAGATTCTGTGGATGAATGGTTACGAAAAGAAACACAATATTGTGATGTTCTTTGCACAATGTCCAAAACTAGCCTCAGTAATTTTATTCTTGTCGTATGAGTATTTGCATATTAACAGTTTACAGGGGTTTTTTTTTTCTGATTTGTCACTTGCTGAAGAAGGTGGTGTAAATAGTTTGTGGAATAGTTTTACACAATATCTTATTTTGTAGATTTTTTTTTACTAAATTACATATGAAATTGATATTAATCATTTTTCATGAATTTGTAACAATTGTAAGACTTTTGTCATTTGAGACTGTTCTCTGATGAGTGCAGTCTTTTAATGGACTATATTGAATAAGGGTCATTTTCTGCCCCCGTTTTTATGGGGAAAAAAATTCTTGTAAATAACACAACTCTGTGTCTCATTGTATTATTCGATGTATAAATCACCATATTCTGCATTAAATATGCATATAAATTTCTTTTTCATACCTAAACAAGACCTTTGAACATGGGCTGGTATGGGAAATTTAAGCGAAAATGCTGCATTTGAGCAACTTGAAGCTAGAAATAAGATCTAAGCGCAGGTTTGCTCGAGCAAGGTATTTACACTGACTGATTAATTTTTATGGAAATTTTTGGGTTCTCATATTAACTTATGTGGGCACGTTTGTGTTAATCACTAAAAATTAAAAAATTTGTGAATTTTGCTGTCTATGTATCACAGTCGTTGCTGTCCCCTGTTGCACGGTAGCTGCTTACGTATCACTACGTGTGAGCAATTAGACCCATATTTCTATAGTGCGCTATATTATTTCCTTCATTAATATATTAAAAACATTCCGGGAATAATAAATATTCAAATATTTTAAAAACAACGAGTCTGTTAATTTCTCTCTTTCGTCATTCTTTCTAAATTGCCTTGGGAACACAATTTTTCGAAGAGGCGCTCAAGGGGCATTTGGAATTACATGTATATGTAAACAAAGACCCCGTGGAGTAAACATTAAATGGAGTTGTAGTTTTACGTTGCCAGTTTTTTTTTTTTTTTGGTAAAAGCATGCTGTAAATAATAGGATAAGTACACATATATTATTTATTTTATACATAATAACGGATTTTTCTTCATTTCCATCACGATACCGTTTAATTCACTATTAACGTAATACTGTTAATTCTGTACACGTAATCTTTAAAATGAATATGTCAATTTCAAGATGGAAATAACAGTTACAACCAGCGTAGTTTTTCATTAAATTTTGTTAACTGGGTCTATCTTCATATAGTAACAATATTAATTCTTTAAAATTAAGGCATTAACTGGGCAAACAACAAAGGATGGTCCGAATTATATATGGAAGAAATAATCATCTGCATGATATAGAAATGCTACAATAGCTCAAAACAGTATAGCATCACTTGCGAAATTTTTTGTACCAAGTTCAAATCCCAAAGGTTTTTTTTTTTTTTTTTTAAGAACTAATAACCATAATATTAATGGCTGTCAATTTTACACGTTTGAAATAAAATTAGTAACTGCTCAGTTTCCTAAACCAATAAAAATAATGCACAATTTGAAAATCATTGTATTTTTATGTCGTGGTAATATTTTTTTTATCAATATGCTATTCATCTAAAATGGAACTATACAAGGGTTGCCAATCATGTCTGCATCATAAAATAATGGTATTGGAACCAGTGTTGTGAAGCAGTTATTCTTCCATAATTAGATATTATAACTTTCATACAAGTTTATTTATATTCAATATTTTCATACTGAATTTTTATCATTTTCTGGTGCACTCATCCACATGAAGAAAAATCGGTTTTAGACTGACATAAACATTTTAAACTTGCTTACTACATCAGTGATGTTTCTAACAATTACTGAAATTAGAAACCATTTTCAAACAGTGGGAACCTTGTCCAGTCACAGAGGAAGCCCAGTAACTGAACTGGTTTATGATTTTATAATTGAAACTGTTATTTGCAATATTTCTATGCAGAAAATAAGCAATTATATGAGCTTCAATCATATGCAAATCATTTTAATGTTTCTAAAGTGTAATAATTATTTGTGGTTATAATATTCATCCAAAAGGATACTAGAGGAGAGTGGCCAAATATCTTTGCATCAGACAATGATTGTGGTGGAACCAGTGTTGTGAAGTGATTATTATTACATAGTTATATAATATAATTTTTATACATGTTTGTTTATGCTTAATTTTTTTATGACTTAATGTTTTATCACATTTTCCTAATCACTCCTCCAAATCAAGAAAAACTGGTTTTGAACTGACATAAAGTTTTACTTGCCTACTAAATCAATGACTTTTCTAGAAATTACAGAAATTATAAATTACACATTTTGTTTTCAAATAGTGGGATACACGATGTTGCAAATATCAGGAAGGAAGCTAAAGTAAGAGAATTGATTTATGGTTTGTTAATTGAAAGCATAATGGTATTATTCCTACCCCCTAATGTGTAAAAATAAAAATAAACAAAACAAGTTTGTTCAATCTATTTATCTAAATACTGCATATTTATTGCAATGGCATAATTTCATTATTTCATTAAATGATAACATCATAACTGTATACACTTAATGATTATAACAACAGAATATCATAAATATAATAACAATTACAGATGAAAAACTTTTATTCAAAGGACATCATGCTTGAATATAAATACCACTACAATGAATACTATTAGTACTATTAAAAATACTAATAATACTACTAATAATAATAATATTAATAATACATGTAATAATAATAACAGCATTAATAATAATATTGAAAGAATGTCCATTTACCTATATTTTTATGTGGAAACAAACTTGGCAGGGGGGGGGGAGAGGCACTAACCATAAAACATATCAAGCATACAGTATCTTCAGACCGAAACAATTCTGAATAAATATTTTGGGATGTTAACATGGCATAATGGATAACACAAGAATTTATGATACAAAACAAAAATTAAGATAATTAATACATAATAAGCCGAGTTGTTTCTTTTTAGATACTGGTCAAAATCAGTTTCTGGCTCCATCCCTACAAAAACTGATGATATGGAATTCACAGGCTCTGTGTATCATTAAAGTATAAATATGACTGCTGAAGTTAATACTTGCAAATGTATGAAAAGCGCCCAAAAAATGATACTTTAAGTCAGATATGAGAATTTGGTGAATGGTCTAAAACACTTCAAATGCTGCCATAAAAGGCCCACAATCAACTCAACTTCAAATTCCATGCCATCAGGATCTCATAGACATTGTGATGTATGTAATAAACCAGACGGACATCAAAATCATCTTGCTATTGTCCCAATATGTAACATAACCCAGTCATTTGCAGAGTAGTATTTTTTATAAGGTCAGATAGTAGCTTTTGCAAATTCCATTTGGAAATCTTCTACTTCACTAATAAATCCCTGCAATCTATCACTGCAACAAAAGAGTTTGATGAAAACTTTTCAAGTACAAATATTAAATCACTTGTACAAAATGTGAAGAAACTAATTAAAACAAAGTCATATCTTAACTTTGATGTTCTTTCTTCCTTATCCGATGATGACTATTTCCACCATTTTTGGTTTGAAAATGAATAAATTCCAGTAACTGAATCAGATTTAAATCCTGGTTCAAGAGAATAACTAGCTGAATAAGCACAAATTGTTATTCAAGATGGATTCATCAACCTGGAAACTGAATGAATTCCCCAGGATATCAGTTGATTACCTGCGTGACATCACTATGGGCATTTATCAAGTCAAGCAGGCTCCAAAATATACAAATGATGATCTCACAGAGGAGGGGCACTATGAGGTTATGGCATGCATGGATTTTCCAGGTCTATTACATGTAAAATCCAGTCTCGCCACTCCAAAAATAAAATCCAATCACTGGGGATCCAATACAAGCTGAAATATTCCATGGACTCCATCAAAAGATGGTATTGTACCTGCAAGGTTGGTGCTTGGGTTGTTGGGTGTTGTGCCCATGTCTAGTTTCCTATGGTTTTCTGGCTGCAAAAGATGGGTAAATGATGAGTTGTCAAAGAAAGCATCACTAATTAGTCATCTTAAAGGATGCACCATCTATTCCAGAATATGAATAGGACAATTTGGAATCAAATGAGTTGTTTTTCTACACTCTGACCACTACTTTCATCAGTATTCATCTGGCTCCTTTTAAGTTGTAAGACAAATGATATTTTTGTGTAATTTGAATTGTCAGCTATATCATGATGTTTCCATTATTATGTCATCTTATTTGTGTGACATTAAGGAAGAGAGAATGATACTACATAACAATTGCCAGATTAAGGCCTTCCAGGGCCCTCATCAGTGAAAATATTATAGCACCCCACCCCCTCAACTAAATGAGAAATTAAAAAAAAAATATCAGAAACTAAAAAAGGCTGGAAAATACCAGTGCTGCCACCATTCCAAATCAAAATACTAGTACATGCAAATCAAAATGGCCATATATAATTCACTCAATTTTACCATTAGCAAATAATTATAATTTTTTTCTGGTGCCCCTGTTGGGCTGGTGCCCTAAGCACCAGATTAGTATGCTTAATGGGTAATCTGGCATACCACATTCAAATGAATATAAAAAGGTATATCTTTAAGACATGCTCATTAATAATTTGACTTTTTAAGTCTGTGTTGGCCTGAATAGTTTATTTTTAATGCTTTTTATTCTCTCTGATGACTGCAATTTTTGTCTGGTCACCTCCTAGTCCAAGTTTCCTCTGACCCTACACCCCAACATAAATGTCCAAATATCAAACATGGGGTGGCAAGGGTCAGAGGAAACTCGGACTAGTCACATCCCAGTGAATTTAAGAGGGGTCCAAGGATTAAATACACCAAAAAAAATAAATGGCAATTACAGTAACAGTTGCTCATCTCAACTGTACTGACAGCAGGAGTGTATCACCTCTGGGTCATATTGTGGGTGGGTGAGTGGGAACGTTACTGTCATCAGGATTTGCTATTAGTTTTGGTTAACTGCTACCATTAGATAATATGTGTTTTGTGAGTGCATTTTTTTTATCAGATGCTTCGTCGTCTAGGTTGTCAATTTAACACTTTTCTGAACCTCCGGTTATACAGAAGGCGTTAGGGTGAGATATTCGCATGTTGTTTGCGTAGGAATATGGACAAGAATGTCTGCCTGCATGTATAGTACACAGTACTGAAAATATTGATGCACAAAATTTGCCTTCAAAACCCATGTCAAATTATAGTAGTCAATGTAATAATGTGACTAGCTTTGCTTTAATGGTAAATATGAACACATATTCATATAACGTCATTTTATTCTTTAAAATATTTATATACGTTTTGAAAATTTTTATTGCCCCCATTGAGGGCCCCAGTTTAAAGTCACTACAAAGAATTGAATATAGGCCTACATGTTCATGAGAGAGAGAGAGAGAGAGAGTATAGCCATATATAGTTACTTTGAACAATGAAAAGATAGAACAATACTTACTTTGACTCGTTTTTCATCCAAGTTTATGTGCAAACTTGTTGCCAAAATTCCTTGAAAGTTGCATTCTATAATTCCCGAATCTTGCACGATGTAAATCACCATCTTTGCAGACTCTAAGTGCTGGTAAATAGCATTTGCAAAACGAATAATAAAATGATTGTGTTTCCATTTGGTCATTATAGGTATATGTTCTTTATAAACATGTACATCCCCTCATTTCACAGACAACTGTATGTAGTCAGTGTTATGCAGTATTCCCACGCTGGTTTAAAAATAGACACATAAAGTCTAGAGTACAATACCTATAGTCTGTTTCTTTCCTGTATTCTCCAATGCCATTACTTCTAAAACATATTTCAGAGTTTTCAGAAGTTTAGTAAAAATGCTGAACCAATATTGTATTACTTCTTATTAATGTCCATATTATATATGTATGGAAGGATACATAGTTTATAAATAGATTATAGTTTGACTCTTGGCTACGTCATGGGGTGTGGAAGACAGTATTTTATTTTTCTTATAAAGATAGAAACACAGTAGTGTGTGTGTGTGTGTGTGTGTGTGTTATAGCCATAAAATCATAAGGCTAAAAGTACATAAATACATAAAGAACATTTGTCATTTCCAGTGAAGTTAACAAACCCACGTATTCGGCGAAGAAGCGAACCTACAAGCCTCTATTAACACCTTCTTTACAGTCATATTCAATAATATCAAACAATCATTTAAATAATTCAATAATATTAAACAATATTTTATTGAGGAAAAATTATGTATTTTATGACTAAGTACCTTTTGGTCAACATATTTTAGAAACAGTTTTCAGTTGACGTGTAAGTTCGATATTCTATTTTTGTCTATGATGGATCATTTTGGAATAGTTTTAGAAACAAAACATTATTTATACAGCTTTATAACCCCTAAAATAATAAAAATGCATATGAATAGTTGAAACTGAGTGAATAGCTCATGGTAAAGCAGTATATATGAGAAGTAAATGGAATAGATGACTACTTTTAATGTATAGCTCATGGTAAAGCAGTATATATGAGAAGTAAATGGAATAGATGACTACTTTTAATGTATTTCTTGATAGTTTTTTGACACCCTGTAACCATGGCAATGGACACGTAAACACAAAACTGATGTCAGAAATAAATGTTAACCACCTCATGTGTACTGAATACATCATATGAGGACATTTGGAGAGGGGGCAGAAAATGGCCCTTATTCAATATAGTCCTTTGTTTCAGCAATGATTGTATTTCCTATTTATTATGCAAAATTGAATGTCAAATCTCCAAATGAAAAAAGTTGTGATTTTACTTAAATGATCACAGTGGATTTCATTGTTATCTTATAAACACTATGTACTGTTTGCTCATCTCATTTTTTTTATAAATTCGGATTTTATGGTATGTTTGTAGGTCATCTAGTGATGTTGTCTAGTCATTAAACATCATAATTGTTACAATAAGTGAAATAAATACAAAGAAACAAGCTTGTAATGGTATCTGTATATAAAGGGCATCTTATTGCAGATATATTTTGGAAAAACTTTCTGACAGACCTATTTCAAATTGACTATGGACTCAGTACTGTCTTTCAAACAGCACTAGTTTTTCCTGCTTTGTTCTACTATTTTGTCAGACTCCCAATTATTTCCTACTTATTGATTCTGACATGTCTGTTAAACCACTGTTTTGAGAACAATATATTCGCGGTTCTGTTTGACCTCTCAGTATTTTCCTGTCACATGAGCTCAAAACTCTACCACAAGGCAGTCTGGAACATTTTGTTTTTTAAAAAAAACAACATAAATATAACAAACTAGTTATGTGAACATATGATACAGATATCCACACAAACATGGTGCAGTTGAAAAAAAATGGACAAAAGAGACAGTATGTAATTTAATGGTTTTGTTTAAGTTTACAAAGATAAGTCAAGTAAAGATTTTATTTAAAGATTTTATTTTTCTATAGTCACTTACATAAATTTCATCCTATTTTTCTTTATAAAATATTCCTATTTTTCCCCACCTGTTTTAGTTTTTAAAGTAGTCCTGCTATATCCATACTTTTTTAACAAAGGATTGCTGGAAAACTGTGAACGTTCATTTTTAATGACTGTATTGTTAGCTTGTTGCAACAGTGATAACAGCATCTTCACATGTTTATTGTAATCAAATATGGGAACTTGATAAATACACGACTCCTCCTACAAAAGAATATGATTTGGAATAAAGTCTGTCAGTTAATACAGTGGTCCTAAACTATGATGCTGTTCATGGGAGCAATAAAAGTGTATTATAATCTAGATCAGATAGCCTCATGCTAGGCTCATTACAGGGAAAAATATAACTTGGCCAATGCAATGGGATCCATGACCGTTCTATGTTATATCGGGACCCTGTTATAAAGAGTTGCTTTATAGTGGAGGCTAGTGTTTGTATATGTATATTTAATATCAGTAATGCATTACCTGTCAGTACTACATAGTTTAGTAGTTCCATGACAGAACTACCCTAATCTATATAATAAGAATTCCATCCTTATGGATGAATCTTCATAGAGAATTACATGGAAGAACCCTGAATATAACATACCCAGTATGCTGTCAGTCACTGTTGCATGTACTGTAGTCCTCATCTTTTTCCTGGATGCCATATACAGTGCAATCTAATGTAAAATCACTCTAAATTGTACATTGGACATTTGAATATGGATTTATTGAAGTCTTGGAGTATTTACCCTCAGTCAATGACTTTTTCATCTGTGGATTTAAACTCGCTTGTGAGTTTTTCAAGGCAAAGTCAAGCAGTACCCTGTTTAATGTCCTCCTGCCCCAACTTCCCCATGGTGTGTGGGTGGCCTGTAATTTTGATTTCTAATAATTACTGTGTTTTATGCAGGCCCTTGAGTAGTTATCCTCCTTCTTTGCTTGAACCTTAAGACCTTGTCAGATGTTCCTTCTTGTTAGAACACTATTTAGTGCTTCATTCTTGATGCTATACATTGAGTTTAGTCTTGCTTAAGGGGCTAAGACACCAGCACTTTGTTTTTGTGTGTTCAGAATATTAGAGGAAGAAAAAAAAAACATTCATTTGACAAGATCTATGAAGGTTTTATATTCCAAAACATAGATTATTATTGCTATGTCAGCAGTACCTTCCTCAGTCTCACTCATATTTATGCTGGGGGTAATCAGTATTGACTTTATACCCAGATAGCGCATCAAGATTTTATTTGGCCACCTTTTCAAGGAAAAGAAATGGTGGGAAGTATCTTCTCATTCCCTTAATAATGGGTAGTTTCTTGGGATGTAAAATTAACACCAAAGCAAAGGCATTTATTCTCTAGGGCCCAATGGCTTCTTCCCAGAATTCTTTATGGAGGTTCATTGATGGGAGGATGAATTATTACATGGACATGGGTAATTCCAGTGTGTAAGTATCACATTATTAAAATTAATTTTACATCCCTAGAAACTACAATTTTCAGATATGAATTTTCCTGTTTATAGTACATTTCATGTCTGTTCAGTAGATGTCTTACAGTAATTGATCGATGTTTGCTTTATTTCATATCTTTTTCTTTCCACATCTAGTCACTTTATTTGTAAATGTTCATTTTAATTTTATTCTCATATACCTTATTAATTTCTGTTGTCACCACTTGATTGCATATATTTGCACTGGTTGAATAGTTTACTTTCTATTTACTATCTCTTGTATCATACAAATGTTGCAGTTTAATTTGTTTTACATTTTTAGCTCACCTGGGCAAAGGACAAAGCTTATGGTATTGCCTTTTGTCTGTCATACATCTTTTGACCATCTATCCGTAAACACTTTTTTGTGAGGCTTCATTTTGGATCATATTTCAGTGGGATTTGACATGTAAACTTAACATTATCAAGAGTTCAGACAGTATTTGATTATAAGCAAAATACCTGCTGTTAATGAGGTGATCTTGCATCTGATTAGCTGACCTTATCAATACTCATGGGGCCTTATTTCAGGTCACATTTTGATCAGATGTGGTATGTAAACTTGTGCTTTCAAGCTTTTTGATGACTTCATTAATAAGTGACATTCATGGAGATGAATGAGATGATCCTGCATCTGATTGGTCGAGCTTGTGAACACACTAGAGGCCATATTTCCGATGAGATCTTGATCAGGTTTGGTACCTAATCGCATATGATTAAGATTAGTTTTATTAGGAGAAAGATCAGTTAAAGAGGATCCCACTGGCTGAACTGATGGTTGGAACCCTCTGGTCAAGAGTCCAGTGACTTAACCAAAGAGTTAACAGCAACTCCCTTGGGTGGTGATCTCATTGAGCGTGAATTTGCATTCACATACTGACATTTGTCAGTTACAGGTGAACGATATCAGGCTCACTTGGTCCTCTTCTTTTTAATAACTGCACTGTATCATATCGGTTTTTGTTTGGTTTCACTGTTCTTAATTCCTGTGGGTATCTGCAATACTTTGCTGAATTGATTGCAATAAAATAGATGACAAGTCGGTCACTTTAGGCATGTTGATGCCCCACTATAGCATTGTAAGTTATATGGTGTACCCTTGTTTTTCTTTCCTGTCCTTCACACCAGGCACTGTGCTGGAGTATCCATGTTCTATAAACATATTCCAATTGGTTCTTTGGATATGCTTTGTAAATTAAAAGGTACTGATAGCTTATGTTCATCGGAAGAATATTTTCATTATTTGTTTTTAATGAAACAGGACAAATTAAAAGGTCTTGACCAAAATCAGAATCTAAGGTTCAGTGTTTTACGGAATGACTCCTCATTGTCATTCAGTTCAGATATTATTTGCTTTCTTGTTTAACTAAATTAGTAGTACAAGTTCCACTTTTAATTTGTTGCTTTATATATATATATATATATATATATATATATATATATATCCTTTATTATCAACATTGTGCAATATTCTACCAGCTCTAACCAGGTAATTATTGGTTGCCAATATTCAATGAATAATGTAGTATTGAAACTATGGTAACTTAGTCTCATTTGTAGACTTGTCTGTTTCTGTGCATATTTTGCCAGTTGAATGTATGTGGAAGTCATAATGCTGCAGTCTAATTCTCAGTATTTCTATATGAATAAATACAACTTTAAAATAAAGGTGTTTTGAATTCATGATGTTCTTATTTTTGGTCTTTTAGTAATAATTAAATATTTGGTGGAATAAATGCACTTAATGGTACTTGAAACTCCACATTTTTTAAAATACAAATACAATTTTTACTATAATTATTTCCATTATACTATTTTGGGGTTGCTTTTTTTAAGGTTTTAAAACTTTTTCTTTGCATTTTCAATGTTTATAATACAAATGAAAAAGAAAAAACAAAACTCGGATCTAAATTTTCTACACAAATGTTTAAACAAAGATTTGATTACACAGAGATTAATAATAAATTAATATGCTGTATCAGCTACAAATTTTAAAGAAAATAATTAGAAAAACCTTCTTGACTAAATTATAAATCGGAAATGTCATCCCATTTCTATTAAATTTTTACACTCTTTTTATTTTCAGGCTGACAATATTTTCTCTCTTCTTTGTCTTAGGATGACAGTAAAAGCAGTAAAACAAAGAATAGTACATGCATGAGAATATTTATATCATTATGAAAGAAAATCTCTTAATTTAATATCTGATGTATATTTGAAAGATATGTGGTCTGTCATTTTCCAATTTATTTCTTGTTTCTGAGAGTAAAAACCTCTCAGTGTTGATGAATGCCTAAAATTAAATCATTTTCAGACAAGTTTTGTTGTTATGGAAAATATTTTCTTTTAGTTTTAAAAATATTGTCTATTTAACATTATGCCTTTTTTCATTCATGTTGTGTTTTTTATCCCTGCCCAACATATTCAAACTTAAGATAGAAGAAAATTATAATTTATGAAGTCTCTGTGTCAAATTTCATTTTTAATAATTTAAAGATCAAAAGAAATTATTGCAAAATCATAATTATCTTTTATATTTTGTATTCCTTTATCCATTTTTCATACAAAACGCATTTATTATGAAGAAATGTTGAGTTAGTCGAGAATACTTGATTTCTAAATGAGACAAACATTCATTGTAGTTAAAATAACACAATACTTCAATTATTTGTTAATAAAATAAAGATCCTTTAAGTTTATTTCTTAAATTGTAGGTATTATGTTTTTTTTTTAAAGAAATGTTCACCACCAAGTATACTTTATCAATTTACTTGTGTTCACGTTAGCAAAGTCCTTTCTTTTCCATGTATAAAAATTACTTTATCCAAATAGCTTTCAAGAAGTGCATTTCAGTATTTTGATGTAAATCATTTTACTCCTCCACCCCAGCTCACTAAATGATAGTCATTGCTTTATTTTTGCAGTATATTTTTGTCATTTTTTTTCCCCACAGATATCTTACTTCCTTGAGAGTTTCAATTTTGGGTTTGGGTAAAATAGTTAATAACAGTATCACTTTTGATAAAGTGAAATATTTTAAAACTGCTATTCTTCATAATGGTGTTAAGTTCCCTAATTTCCAATTTTCCAAACAGGAACAGGATGATTTTAATTTAGGATTAAAACTCTATTCCTGCGTTAGTTCCGATTTTGAATGAAAAGTGGTTTCCAAAGTTTTGGCCCTTGAAGAAGTCCAGTTAAATTTTTTCTTAGGAGCACTTGTTTCAATTTATATTCCAATATTCTCTTCTTAAAATAGTGGGTTTTTTTTCTTAATTTAATTATAATTCTGACATTTTCTTTTAATATTTAAAAATACTTTTTACATCAATTAAACTTTCTTCTTAGCCATGCAATATAACGATAGCATCATTGGCAAATAATGTTATTTTTATTTTATTTTCTAAATCCTTATAACTGTTATTGTTTTTTTCTTATGCATAAGAGAAAAATTTTAATGACAGTACAAATAGAAATGGGGAGAAAGGAGATCCCTGTAAAACACCAATTCAGTGGAAACATTTCAAATTGATATCCATTGCCTCAGTCACATTTTGCAATTTTTAAATGCAGCTAATCCATTTTTGCAAGCCTTCAGTAATTGAGAAATTTAGAACTTTAAATATATATGAGTGATCTTCACTGCCTAAAATATACTTAAAGTCTGCAAAAAGTAAAATTTGGAGTGAATCAAATTCTTCTGCATTTTTAATGACACAAAGTAATGATTTCATGAATAAGTTTTGGTTGAAAAAAATTATTTTCAATGCTGTTACTTTCTTTGCAGTATTATAAGCTGTGTTAATTTGTACTAATCTGTCTCCAGTTTGATAATAATAATAAAAACAATAATAATAATAACTTTACAATAACTTTATTTCAGATTCAAGTCCATAGACAAAAAACAGCAATTGCACGCATGATATTCCCCAAATAATAAATACAACTAAATACTTCAGCGATCAATTGATGAATTACAACAGCATGCAAAGTGAAATACTTCAAGATTTTGCCATTACTACTAGCGATATTATTTCTGAATGAATATACTCTCTTTCTAATCAAAACGCAATGGCATTTGACATCATTATTCATAAACATTCCCAATGCACTATGGCACCTATCACAACTCATTAAAAATCGCCATATTATCTATTACATGATAAATGGGCAAGAATTTTTGTAATCTTTTTCAGCATTAATGAAATAATGCCTAAATTTCGCATTCAACCTCGCTCTGAAAACAAACAATGAAAGATTTTTAAAATAAATTTCCATAATTCCTCCAGGTTATGAACTTTAAAACTTACTTTTTAATGCTTTTTATATTCATTTATTGGGATGGTACCTTGTATAATATTTTTTTGTCTCTAAATTTAGTTGCATAATCTAATGAAAAGAGATCATGATCTGCAGAACAAATATTTTTCTTTGAAAAATATCTTCAAAGAACTCGGTTTGCTAATGTAAATTACAGTTTGATTTCTTTTAGTTCATTAACTTTTTTGCTTGTGTAAATTACAGTTTGCTGTCTGAGTTCATTAACTCTTTTTGCTTATATAAATTACAGTTTGCTCTCTGAGTTCATTAACTCTGCTTATGTAAATTACAGTTTGATCTCTGAGTTCATTAACTCTGCTTATGTAAATTACAATTTGATTTTTGAGTTCATTAACTCTTTTTGCTTATGTAAATTACAGTTTGCTGTCTGAGTTCATTAACTCTGCTTATGTAAATTACAGTTTGGTCTCTGAGTTTATTAACTCTTCTTATGTAGATTACAATTTGATTTTTGAGTTCATTAACTCTTATTGCTTATGTAAATTAATGTTTGATCTCTTGAGTTCATTAACTCTTTGCTTATGTAAATTACAGTTTGATCTTTGAGTTCGTTAACTCTTTATATGTAAATTACAGTTTGATCTCTTAGTTCTTTAACTCCTTTTGCATATGTAAATTACAGTTTGATCTTTGAATTCATTAACTCTGTTTGCATAGGAAAATTACGGTTTGATTTTTTAGTTCATTACCATCCATTACAAGTTTTCATACAGCTTTGCATAAAAATTTCGTCTCAAGTTTAAATAAATTTTTTTTTCGTTCTCCGTCTTCAACCCACCTTAGATTATACAAATTTTTTAAAATCATATATTTCACTGACTTGTATATGTCTTTTTTAGCCGATTCTGTTTTAATATGTGGCTAGTTTGGGTCATTTTCGAGTTCACTAATTTGAGTATCTGTTTATCATTCAAAGCTCTGTCGTATTTCTGTTTTAGTTGTACTAGTCATTGAACAGAAGAGCTTTTTGGATGGTCTGTCAGTCCGTCGTTCATCATTTCACTGCTCTTCCTAAACTAGGATTGCCATGAGACTTTGCATATACATTCATCCCATGGTCTAGGTGGTCCTAAATGAAAATGGTGCCATTGGACATCCAGTATGACCACTACATAAACTATCTTGAAAATCTTCTTGTCACCACTCTTCCTCAATGGATGATCATATCAATATCGTTTTCTTTTTTTACTAAGAAAGACGTTTTGTGATGTCTAGTTGATCCTAAGTGTGTGTGTGTGTGTGTGTGTGTGTGTGTGTGTGTGTGTGTGTGTGTGTGTGTGTGTGTGTGTGTTAACATAGCTTTTGACAATGTTAGTCATATCACTACAATGTCTGCAGTGTGGCAGTTTATAGTGATGTCTAGCACTGGGGCATCATGTCACAGAAATGTTGCATCATGTCCCACCCAATCACATTATCCTGACACCAGGCTGACCAGTCCTAACACTAACCTCTTAATGCTGAGCGCCAAGCGAAGAAGTTGTTAGTACCATTTTTATAAGTCTTTGGTATGGCTCGGCGAGGGTTTGAACACACAACATCCAAGGAGGACGCTCTAACCACTTAGGCCACCAGAGCAGTCTGATCCTAAATGAAAACTATGCTGATCTGACATACAATATG
>JAECUM010050811.1:0-13010 GCA_016617855.1 Megalonaias nervosa | reverse complement strand
AATGCAATCAACTAATAAATTATTCATGATTGCTAAAGACTGAAGTAACTTGAATTGGGTAAATATTGTTTATATTGATTTATATCTTGTATTGATGTGGATATTGATGTGGAAAAAGCATTGATGTATTCATTAATCATTTCACCCCAACTTCTGTTACATAAAAATCTGCCATTTCATTCACGTATTCAATCATCCTTTATTCCATAAACCACTGTCAGAGTCTGTCACTTCCATCTTGTAGACAGTGTCAAAGTCAGTCTTACATTTTCTCACACAGACAAAATAATGTGAATACTTACAATCTGGAGCAAGATTTGACAAATAGAAAATAATATTTATATTTTTTAAGTTATCAGTTACATTTTAATCATAATAATTGTAATTATCCTACCTTTGATATAAGCAGTGAGATGAATCTTCCCTGATCATTATGCTGGCCCATAACACTAACTCATACCAACTCCTCCTTAACATTATGCTGGCCAGTGAAACTGAATAGCTGACATTGACTCCTCCCTGATCATTATGCTGTCCAGTGAAACTGAATAGCTGACACTGACTCCTCCCTAATTATTATACTGGCCAATGAAACTAACTAGACAGTGACTCCTCTCAAAACATAATGCTGGCCAATGAAAATGAATAACTGACACTAACTCCTCCCTAATCATTACGCTGGCAAAAGAAAATGAGTGACATTTTACTCCAAATAAATTTACCAAATTAACTGATTCTCAGAAGTCTGCTTGTTAAAGATTGTTTTCATGTCTGTTGCCAATTTGAAGATGAGTAATTCTTAATAATATGACTCACAAGATTTACACAAGAGCTGTTCTGATCTTTAAAGATTGGCCATGTGGGTTTCTCTAAATGTGCCATCAATATACTGAAACATCTATTATCCACAAGCAGTGTTTATCATTTACTAAAACATCTCCCCATCCACAAGTGGTGCTTATCATCTCCTGCAACATTTGCTATCCACAAGCAGTGTTTTTCACCTACTGAAACAACTACGATCTACAAGCGGTGCTTATCATCTACTGAAATATCTACTATCTACAAGCAGTGCTTATCATCTACTGAAACATCTACTATCCACAAAAAGTTTTATCATCTACAGGAAACATCTACTATCCACAAGCAGTGTTTATCATTAACTGAAACATCTACTATCCACAAGCAATGCTTATTATCTACTGAAACACTCACTATCCACAAGAAGTGCTTATCATCTACTGAAACATCAACTATCCACAGTGTTTTATCATCTACTGAAACATCCACTCTCCACAAGAAGTGTTTATTATCTACTGAAACATCTATTATCCACAAGCGGTGTTTATAATCAACTAATACATCTACTATCTCCATTCAGTGTTTATCATCTACTGAAACATATGCTATGCACAAGTGGTGTTTATCATCTACATTTTACATTGCAATTATAAGAGACTGATACACACTTTTGTAAGGCAAATAATTGTATAGAAAAAAATAAGTGTGCTAAAATCATTCAGGTGTGTAAATAAATAAATAAAAATTTCATAATTGTGCATAAAGTCAAAGAGAGTAGTCAATTAGCAGTTGGTCTTTGCACTTCTATCTCAACAATCTATTGACTGGCTATTAATTCAAACCATCCTGTTTTTGGCGTTTAGATAATTATCTCCATGTAATATTAGATATCTGCTTTACAATAACTTTAACTATTGCTATGTTGTAAATATAACACAATTTTAACAATTATCTAATTTACTTACCTTATTTTAAAAATGTTTATTGTGACATTATGTTTTTAAGCAAGCTTAAATCTCCCAACGTAATATTCAATTTTCAGTTCACTTGCCCTGTTGCTAGCTGACTTTTATACAATTTGTCCAGCCCTATACATGCTGAAAACATGTTCTATTTCCTTTACCAAAATTGGACCTCATAGTACATCAGCCTTTACTGCTGTATAATTTCAACCCTACACTGTTCCATGCAACAATTCACACAAAGTTATGCAGGGGTACACCCATAAATATAATCTGGGACAAAAAGGGACGTTTTAACAATTTGGTGAGTGGTCTGTTGGGGGACAAAGCCCACTTTAACCCTTTAACTGTAAACAAAATTTTGTCTAGGAAACATTCCACTGTTTAATGCTCATTTGTAGGGGAAAGGGCACATGCTAGCTTGGCCCCTCCCCTGATTTTGCTTCTGGTGTGGATGGAGTAAGTCAGATTATGAGAATCCAGAGAATGCATAAAGAATTTGCCTTCATACACAGTTTGTCAAGTTTTTATGAGTTAACTATTTTTTAGTATAGAAGAACCTGTCTTGAGACCACTCATTTCTTCCCAAAACATCATGGTCTCTCAAGACAGGTGGTCTTTCCTAACAGGTTTTAACATTATATCATCAATAAATCTATACAATGATAATCTGGTCTCTCACAGCACCAGTGCAAGACAAGTTTTACCGTATTAGAAAAACAGTGATGATTTCAATTTAGGGATCTGCAGGTGCTTACAGGTAAAGCCCTGGACTAATATTGCAAGCATCAGGAGTTCGATACCTGCCAAGGCCAGCCCAGGTAGGCTGCCTTAGTGTGTCCTTGCAAAATGCATGTGGCTCCCATTTCATAGCATGAAATAAATAACAATGTTCTATCAGTGCTGTCGAAACCAATAAAAATAGAAGTTCCCTTTAAATTTCTTACGAAAGATAGACCCGGTGTATTTGTGTGTATATAGGATTTGCCTTAGTTACATGAAAATTAACCTGAAAATATTAAAATATTAAACGTTATCTTCACTTTTTTTCCCCCCTCACATTGGTAACTCGGGTAACTTGCCAGTAAACACACGAGTTGACTCCCTTCGTCAACCAAAAAGGCTCGTACCCTAACCGGCAAATTGAATACGATGGAAGGAAGTTTAACTGGAGATAATGTTTCATTAATCAAATCTGATGTGTTTAAGTTCCCATTCAACATAATCGGTCTGCTTTATCAATTTTATGTACTGCGCCATAGTCCAGTACGGCAGTAGCAATAAATAAATGCAGTCCAGAAAACTACATCATGCATCTGTTGACCTAGTTGTCATCGTACTCTAACTTTAAAATAAATCTGCTGTAAATTATCGTATTACAATTCCATTAGAATCTCAACTAGATCTGAATATTGGTATCCTACCTTAAATACTGTCATATACAAGGTTGAGAAACTGCACCGAATCTTTGCCGTGTTTTTGTTATCATTCACCGTACACCACTAAAATTATCTTGCCCTAGAAGAGTACCAAATAAGGGACATAAATTACGGTAACAGGAGATCTCTTTTTTGTCTTTTTTTTTGGAGGGTACTCTCCCTGGTTGATCTTTTCAGACCATTTCGGGAGGCCCTCCTGCCCTATTTGTAATGTTGCCGAAGCTTAGTTTTATATTCTTGTTGTTGCTATATTTTGAAGTCTTTTTTTCTGTGCTATGATTTTTCTTATAAAATATGCATTTATTTTTTTTTGGTTTATTATATGTATTCATCATTATCAAGTAGATATTTCTGCATCATCTCTTCATCCTCTTACCTTCTGCGTCTTCTTTTTTCTCACTTTCTGGATCTTTCCCTTCTCTTTTCCTCTTCTCTTTCATTGATAGTTTGGTTCTCTGATTTTTCCCTTTCCGTTTGTGGTACTGTCCTTGTTTCTTGTGTAATTTCTTCCAACGGTATCGATACCATCAGTAGTAGAAGAAAAGGCTGGTTTTGGTTCTCAGACCTCTCCCCACCCTCTAAACAAATATAAATTACCACCTCGGAGACCCACAAAACCCTGTCCCAAAACGATTTTCATTTATAGCAAGTGCTGGTTCTAGCTCAAATATAATCTAAGACTTTTACCCACCCTCCAAATAAATATAAATTACCATCTTGGAGAACCTCCAAAAAAAATATAAATTACATCTGTGAGCCCCACCAGCCTCCCAAACGACTAACCTCTGCCGTGTGGACTTAAATAAATCTGCCGGATTTTGTTTGTAACAGATGTTGCCTCATATACATTACAGATAGGCAGTCTGGAAATCAATAAATACTCTGCATCAGCCAAGCCTTACATGAAATCGATAAAGCACACCTGTTTCAGTACGGCCTTATACACAAACATATATTTCTTATTCTAAGGTTTTAAAATTCTAAATGCGGATTCTGGACCAGAGACCCCATCCCCCACCCAGAGGATTTGTCGGAGATAGAATATCCTAGTTTAGAAACCTTTTTTGCTAGAAATCTCATATTAAACAATGAAATATTATATAATATGGGTTATTATCCATCACCAATAAGACATGTTGGAATTGATCTAACAAACAGATTTTGTAAGAGATTTGATTCAATAAAATCAGCTTCAAGTTATACTGGCATAAAACCTAAAATAATAAGCGATTGCATTAAAAAAGTTGGATATCATATGGGTCAGTATGGTTGTTTGCAACTGAAAATGACGAACGAATAAAAGGTTGGTCAGATGATTTATTGATAATATAGTTGATAATGATATTTCTAAAGCTAATAGTGTATGTAAATGAGAATTTTCCTATCTCAAAAACCCTCACCCCTCTAAAATAAAATAAATATTTTCACTTACCTGTTCACATATAATCCGCTTGGTGACTCAATCACATGGAATTTCCAGAATGACTTATAATCATGTGATTTTTTAGAAAACGCCCACATGGAATTTCCAGAATGACTCACAATCATGTGATTTTTAGAAAACGCCCACGTGGAATTTCCAGAATAGCAGTATATAAAGCAGTTAGAATTTTCTTAGTGGTCATTTTCAAGAGGACATCTTCACCGAGAGAGAAGATAAGTGAAAAAATGTTCATACCCTATCATTATCATACTTTTTATGATAATCTTTTTCATACCTGCTAACTCTTATTGGTAGGATATCTGTTAACATACTGTCGATAGTAAGAAACTCGCGTATTAACTCGCGTATTAAATAGTCCATATCATATTTTACACCTCGCAAGTAAGATCGTATCTGATCAAGTAATTTTTTGTATGTTATACTTGCTGTTTTGCAGGCATTTTTTAAAATCACAAGTCGAGGTTCAATCTTTTTACACGCTATTGCAAGAGAAACACCAACACCTGATATTATTAACAAAAACGGATTTAATGATGCTCCACTTGAAATTATACCGGAGCTAGTCATTAGCAGTGGTAAATATGATATTACTCGAAGTATTTTGTTATAATGTTTATAACATTTTTTGACGCACCAAAGTTTTTTATGATAATATCTGTAATACTGCATTAACGTGTCAACATCTTGTTTTGGAATTTCTTTTGAAATGTGATTCAAATCAAATATATATTTTTTCATTATATAATATTAGTTTACAATAGTGCTGGTTCCTAGTTTGATTCATTATACCTAATGACGTTAAGTAATTAATTAAGAAGTTTCAGCTATAAATTCCAGACACCACCAGTAACGTCTCGGGGGGCATCTCCATTGATGTCAACGTAAATGTTTCTTTGATGTTCTTATTTAGCATCACCAGTAAAGGATTATAATGTACATTCGGTGATGATGAAGTGGTAGCATTAATTTCCAAACCTTACATGGACAGCCTGTATAACCCAGCTACTTCTGCGGTATGTTCAAGAGTATTATTTTGTGGTGTCCATGTTGATGATCCTGATGCTACTGTGTACACGACATTTTTAATTTGTCCGTGTGGAATTTTAATCAGATTAGTTTTTTGAACAATATTAGGTATTCCACTGACAATATCGTTTAGTTTTGTGCTAATGTCAGCGAGTTTTATGTCAACGGTTGGTTGTTCCCCAAAAAATTCTTTAAAGGGTTTGTTTATGTTTCTACGAAAATTTAGAAACGTTTGTACGTGATTAGAAAAATTAGTATTGAGTGTAGTCATTTCATCACTGATTGTTTTTAACGAAGTTGTTATTGGAATTTCCTTATCATCGACGTATTTCTTCGTTGCAGCATCAAAATCATATTCCGGCGTTCTGAGATTATTAATACCATTATTATTCATGTTAAGAAATGCACGCATTATACCGCCGTTGACTAATACGTACTTAGATTCTTGATCGTCGACGTATTTTTTTGTTGCAGCGTCATTATCTGCGGTTGGGTTTCCAAGGTCTATAATTTTATTTCGATTCATGATAATGTAATCCGTGAATGAATCACCAGATTTTTAACATAATCGTTAACTGACTTACCGGAATCTTGTATCTTACCTTGGTCAGTAAAAGTAACGATATTATTAACAACCGCGGTAGGAATTCGTACAAGTACATCTGACAGTTGTATATTACTTGTCTTTAATTGTCCTTGTTTATCCTGGAAAACAACAACTTCATTTTGATCTACACTTGTGATATTTAATAAATTATCGATTTCATTTTTGAGCCGATCAAGAGTTACATACTTAGATAAGTCACCTTGCTGAGCTTTAGTCGACGAATCTATTAATAATGTTCCAAATTTTGTATAATGGCTCATTATTTATTTATTATTATACAATTTTATATAACAACGATGGCAAAATCGTCGATATTAAACTTTGATACAGAACGTTTGGTGAAACATAAACATAACAATGAACTTCCAGATTGCCATTATCTTATTGTTGGGCGAATTGGGTCGGGAAAAACAAATTTGCTAATGAACTTGATTCTCGGTGATAATTTTAACTACGATCGAGTTTATGTTTGCACAATTAATCCACAGCAAGATAAGTACGAGCTACTAAGCAAATATAATGACAAACTTCGTGATGATCTTGAGGCTGGTGAAGATTTTTTTATAATCAGACAACCAGAAGATCCTGTTCCAGTTAATCAACTTAACTCGGATGAACATAAGATAGTAGTTTTTGACGATATTCCGCTAAATAATACGGAGATGAATAACATAAGATCGTATTTTTCACTGTCGCGTAATAAGAAATGTAATTCTGTTTATTTAGCTTAAGGTTTTTATAATGTTGGCAGATTTATTCGGCGAAATACTGGTTGTTTTATATTATTTCCGGGACTGGACAATGTTGACGTTAGAAATATCGCGAACGAGCAATGTGGTGATGTAACAAAAGATAAATTTATCGAATTATATCATAAAGCTACAAAGGATAAATATAACTTTTTCTTATTTGATAAACTTACAAATGATCCGACTAAAACGTTTCGCTGTTGTATTTAAAATTATCTGCAGTAAGGTATTTTCCACTTCTTAAAATTTTATAAAATTTATATATAATAATTATAGATAAACGAGCAAAATATTGAAAACATATAGAAGATTTGAAAAAACTTGCTCAATCTCAAGCAGAATTTAAGCAAAAAGTACAGTAAGCACGACGTGGACAAATAACTGCCGCAGAAGCAGCAATTACAGCTCTCAAACCAGTTACTGAAGCACTACTTGGAAAACAACCTGAAACTAGGACGCTGTCAAACGAAGAAGTTAAACAACTTCAAGAAAAAGGTTTAGTCGGGCTTGTTAAAGAACAACAAGAAGCTGCTGCTGCAAAAATTATTAGAAGATCTGATGAAGAAAAGGTAAAGTTAGCTAGAGAACTTGTAAAACATATTGTTGATCCTGTTGATAGACAAGCTGAACTAAGACGGCTATTAAATGATTCACTTTTATTTGAACAAAGATTATCAGAAAGAGTATCAGTTGATCAGATTGGAATTAGGTTAGAAGATATAAAGAAAAAAAATTGAATTTTATCCAAGAACATTATCACAATTTGAAATAAACTTAAAAAATATAAATAACAAAATAGAAGATGATGAGTATAAAATGTTTATCATAAGATATCATTTTAAAGATTCGAGAATATACGATATTTTAAAAAAAGAATATGATGCTGACAAAAAAAAATGCATAGTTAATGCAAATATCCAAGGATAATAAGAAACAGATAGATTTGATAGTACCGGGAAATAGAGAATATTACAAAGCTATTGAAAAATACCGAGAAGGTATTATCGCCGATCTTTATATCAGAGCTATTAATCAAATAATTAATGAAAAAAGTTCAATCATCACACTAATGTTTTGAGTACCGTAGCAAAAGAAATAGATTTAAAAAGAGTACCAGCTGCGAGTCTGGTGGGAACTGAAGAACCACTAGTTATATCGACAGGGGAAATTGAAAAGGAAAAAACTGGAACAGGTGTAAAAATGCTGAAATGATAGGTAGATTAATGTTATTAATATCATCAAAAGAAGCTGGTAATATTAGTGTTGAAATTGACAATGAAATTATTGACATACTTGATCATCTAAGATCGGAAAATTTATTAACATCTGACGAATACGAAACTTTACATAGCGATTTAATATAAATCGCAACGATTTAATTTTGTAAAAATATAATAAATAGCAATGTCAACAACATTATTACTAGACTCTAGTACAGCTGTGAAAGACAGCGCAAATTTTTCAGTAAATTATATTCCGCCAATACAACTTGATACTGAAAAACAGTATGAAATTGGACTAATTTCATATACATGTTGGAATTCCATGGCAAACGTGAAAACTGGTGTCAATGATGAAATTTCATTGGCTTTGTCAGTTCCAGATATTATAGGGGGTAAGTTAAAAAAATCAAAATTCCACAAGGAGCTTATAATATCACTGATCTAAATAAAACAATAAAGGAGCTTATGCAAAATGAGAAGATAAACCCTGATAATTTCGAGTTAACACCAAATTATAACACGTTACGCGCTAGAATGACATTAAAAGATACTATAGTAGTTGATTTTACATCACCAAGAAGTATCGCGTCGTTAATCGGATTTAAACATTTAAATACTTATTATGGTGCTGCTGCTAAAGATATTGATTACAAAAATCCATTAACCACATATGACGGTGAACTGCCGGTAAATATAACTGACGTAAACACAATATTAGTAAATTGCTCTATTGCTTCCGGATCTTACTCAGCCCAGGGCAGTAAAGGGCAAACAATATATAGTTTCTCGTCAGATGTTCCACCAGGCTCTCTCATGCAAATTAGTCCACGGCAAGTTATTTATTATCCGTTAAATGTTGAAAATCAAATAACAACAATAAATATGCAGTTGACAGATCAATCTGGACGACAGTTGGATCTGAACAACTAGGTTGTTACATATTATTTACACTTGCGCGCGATCACTTCGTGATTGACAATAAAAATTATACAACCTCAGATATAATGAAGCAGAGGAAAAAAATTTACCGAAGAAAAATAATTGGAGGATTTTTGGGAAATATATTTACTAAAGTTATTGAAAATATTCCGGGAAACGCGCGTAAAGTTGCACCAATTGCACTTGACGCAAGTAAAGCATTTGCAACTGGAGCTGCATCTGCTGCTGAAACTGCGGTGGGACAAAAAATAGATGATAAAATTAAAGGCGCACCGTCTACATCTGAGATAAAACAAGTTATATCAGAAATCGCTCCAACAAAAGAAACTGAACGCGCTATGATAACAACAACGAAACAACTTTTATCACCAAGAGGCGAGCAGATTATACAAAAATTAATATCTAAAGTAACAGCGCCACAATGAAATTTTTTATAATCTAATAAATAAAAAATGTCTGTTAAAAATTATCTCGACTTAGCAGAAACTTATGACACTGATGACACTGTAACAGAATTTGAGTATGTTGAGTATCTCGACGAAAATTCTAATGAACCAAATAAAACTGGTATTAGAACATTTAATACTCGGGACGAAGATGTATTTCTACTGCCACATAAGGCAATGGTAGAAGTTCGCGGTCAGATTATGACAGTAGCCAATCCGCCTGTTGCAATTGCAGCTGGAACAGAAGTAGCTCTTATAAATAATGGCTGGTGCTTATTCAAAAGTGCTAGATATCAACTAGCTAATCAAACTGCAGACGATATTTCAAGTCACTTACAAGTTGCAAGTACAATTTTAAATATTATTTCGTTTTCCGATGATTACTCCAGATCAACTGCAACGAACATGATGTGGTTTAAAGATACTGGACGTGGTTTAGCTGAATCAACCGAACTTTTCTCGAAAGGTGTTTTATTACACGGAGCTGATGCTGCTGCAGATCTTGTAATTGTAAGAACTTTTCTTATTGTTAATGCGGCCGCACTAGGTATAGCCGCACCAGCCGCAGACGCTAATGTAGACGTTGTAAGAGTCTCGCTTACTGCTGCTTGTAATAATTTGGGTATAACCCCACCAGCTGCAGCTGCGACCGCTGTCGTAATGTTAGATTTAATCAACAACACAATTGGCGTAAGAAATATACGTTACAATGAAGGTTTTGCTAGAAGAAAAGAACTTGCAGAAGGATCACGTCAAATTACAATGATGCTGCCACTAAGTACAGTATTTGGCTTTTATCGCGATTACAATAAAGTATTTCGTGGAGTTAAACATCCACTTATTTTAGATCGGGCAGAACAAAACGACTGCCTTTATAGGTCAGGCGGAGCTGATGTACAATTTATCGTAAACAAACTTGCGCTTTGGATGCCACGAATAACTCCGTCAATCGATAAAATGTCAGATTTAAACAGTATACTCGATAAACATACAAATAGAATTTATTTTCAGCAACATAAAATATATCAAACAGCAGTTCCAAATACTACCGACTACACATGGCGAGTTACAACAACATCAAGCGAACAACTGCCGAGACAATTGTTTGTCGTATTTCAACAGCAAGCGCGACGTGGTAACCAACAACAAAATAATGCGATATTTGATAACGCTGATGTTAGACGAGTATATGCTAGACTAAATTCGAAGCAATATCCGGAACGAACGATAGAATGCAATTTTGCAGATGACGCTCATAAAAATATTACTCGACCTTACATGTATCTGCTCGACGCAATGCAAAAATATCAGGATGTTGAAGATGGATCTCAGATATCAGTAGAGGAATTTCGTACACTTTATCCAATATTTTATTTTGATGTTAGTAAACATAGCGAGCGAGCAGTTGACTCAACAGCTGATATTGAAATTACTTGGACATTAGGAGCAGTTCCTATGGCACAGTTGTACGTGTACGCGTTAGTGATCAGCGACAGATTTGTTACGATAGATTCCGTTGCAGGTAAAATGACAGTCCAAGTTTAATCTGCAATCGTTATATAAGATGACAAAATATATTATAAAAGAAATATATTTGACTGATGGTCAAGTTAAAAAATTAGCAGCTGCTGTTGCAAAGCAGAGACAGGTATCATTAAAAATCAACCCTAACATTTCCAAGGGTATTTTAACAAAATTAATGTTTACAAAAAAACAAGTAAACAGGTACAATCGTAAAAAACCTTTTGTTTTTAATTTAAGTGCCGCACAAATAACAGCGATGTTGAAACAAGGTGGTTTCTTCGGTCCGGCATTATCAGTGATGGCCAGCACGTTATTACCTAAAATTTTACCGGTGTTAGGTACATTAGGATTAGCAGCAGCGTCTGGCGCAATATCTAGCGCAACGAAAAAAGCAGTTGAAGGTCGTGGAATTGTTGGCAGTGGTATAAAGAAAATAGTCTAAAGATAAATTTTATGTGACTGATAAATATAATGCCACAACGAAGAAAAACAGCAAAGAAAGAAAAAGAAAACAACGAAACGCCGGCAGACGAAACAAGGAGGATTTCTTCCAATAGCTCCACTTTTAGTGGGACTAGCTGGAAGTCTACTGCCAAATCTGCTAGGAATAGGAGGACGAGGACTAACATTGCCGGAAACACGGCCTCCCCGCTAAGTAACTTTGATATACTTGATAAGTTAGGATCGGTTCGCAGATTTCACGGCGTTTATTCCAAAGATGAACTCAACACCGAAGGTGTTGCATCAGGTGATTCGTGTGTGATAAATATACAAGATTTCAATGACGGCTCTGGTACACATTGGGTAGCAGTTTATAATAACAATTACTTTGACTCGTTTGGACTTCCTCCGAGCGATGCAATAAAAAAATATATAAAACAAAAATATAAAATAATATATTATTCGTCCAATCAACTTCAACCTGTTGGAACTTCTGCTTGCGGATGTTATTGTATAATGTTTATTAAACAAATGTCTCTCAATCACCTGACAATGTCAGGAAATTCAATTTTTTAAAGTTTATTTTACAGTTTGACAAGCAACCTTCTCGCGCTAATGATGAGATTGCAATAAATTTTTGTAAAGCTATCTAAAGCTTGCAGTTAATTTTATCTAAACTTGTGTATATAATGTCAACATATTGTCTCAAATGTAAAACTAAAACAGAAAATATTAATGAAACAACAGAAAAAACAAAAAACAACAGGACGATGCTGAAAAGTATTTGTGCAATCTGCGGAAAAAGAAAAAGTATGTTTTTAAAGAAGTTGTCGGGAGCTGGTTGCCCTGACATTGTCAGAGACGTTATTTTAGTAGATGACTGAAAACAAATATTGTACAAGTTATTTAAATAGAATGATACGCAACTGCGATTCTGACAAAGATTTATGTCTTGAGCAAAATAAAATTGTCACATACTGTCAACGTTGTAACAGCAGAGAAATAATTGGAACAGGTACATAAATTGAATGGCAAATTACCAAAACCAAAAGGCGGCTGGAGATTACCAGGTCATAAATACACTGGACCTTATAATCCTCTAGACAAACAACTAGATGAAAATGATAATCCGCTGCCAGGACAAGAACCTTACAATCAAGTTGATGCAATATCAATGCGCCATGACATCTGTTATCGTGATATCAAACGTCCTGATAACGTTCGTGTAGAAAATTCGAAATCAGACTGCGATAAAGTAATGTTAGATGAACTTCGTGATATGGAGCCGACAAATATGCGAGAACGTTTTGATAGAAGGCTGGTACAGGGTTTTATTGGAGCAAAATATAAGTTAGGACTCGGAAAGGAATTGTATGATGATCTAGCAGCTGAACTACACAAACCTAAAA
>JAECUM010050810.1:0-31218 GCA_016617855.1 Megalonaias nervosa | reverse complement strand
CTTTGTATCTGCTACTCACCTAATATGGACGTTCCAGTTCCACCTATTGTCTATTCCACAACTTGCTGAAAAAAAAAAAAGGAAAGAAACTACTAGAAAAACTAACAAAACCTAAACCACTCTCTGTTTGTAAATATATACAGAGAAATATTCCTATAAAGGAAAAGGAACAAGCTGCATTGAGAGCCGTTTCTAACTGCAGAAAGAATGCATGTTTTGTTCCTGATAATCGGAGTCATACTCACAGTAAGAAATCGTCTACCTCTGTTGTGGTCGCTTAGCAAGAAGAAGGTGCATACTTGCATGCAACTTCTTTAGTTCTTTTGAACATAAAACAATATGGCATTTTATGTCAACATTGGTAGTTTTATTGAGTTATTCTATCTCTGACATATGCTAGGATCTGCATATGTGCTACGATGGTTTCGTATATTTGTCAGTTTAGTTTTAAGCGATGCAGGCTCTGCTACGCTCGATCCTTAAAGATATCAATACAATTCATAATTAAAGTGGGTTTACCTATTTCGTTCATTGCACCATGTATTTGCTCGATATGACTTAAAATGAACACATTGACTGAATATTTTTCCCATAATTGCAATTCATTTTCAAATAGATTCGCAAGTAATACTCTCTCAAGAAAAATGATAAGTGTAAATTTGTTTAAGTCGTGCGTACAGATTTGAGAATAATTTTGTCATATTTAAAGTGTCACTTCAGGTTGCTTCTATTCATTTTGTTTTTAAATTTGTGTCAGCGTATGTATATGTGCATGCTCATCGCACATAAGCAAAGTCGTGTTAACAAGAACTATTGCTCTCCTCTGACGACCCACCGTACGATCCATTATCCCAATGTTTGAATAATTATATTCATGTAATGGATCATATCCACATCGGCGCGTTGACGTACGCATATATCATTGGATGCTTTATAAGCAAAGTAATGTCTGTAACAAGCAGCGTCGACGCGATTGATAGGGTTTTGGTTGGTTCTTTGAATCGAGTCGTAGATCCATGCACGTACCAGACGCACAGTAATTATAGCCAGGGTGACACTCTTTTCCTGGATATTTACTCCACGGTGTTCCCGGTGACTTTGTTAATGTAGTAACTTTTTTAAACTTGACCAATGGAATAAGTTGTCTGTCATGTTTGCACGGATGACTTCGAACCGTACAGTTTTCTCACGATTGACTGGACTGGTGGGCCAAGCAAGAATCTTGTTGGTCTGGATATGGATCTGTCTCATACAGATGCATCTATTTAACAACCAATCAGATAAAAATAAAAAATGTCCGGCATCTATACCGTAGAATCGTACGATAATCGAAGGCCACAAAAATGTCAGCAAAATATGTTACAGTTGCGACAGACTGCAAGAGAAGATCTCAGAGTGGTTTGAAGAAACAATTGCGCCGCTGATTAAGCCCATGTAATGTGTCGAATTTTGAAGAAGTACTGAATCTTCAAGTTGAATAAATTGTGCATTAATATTTTATCATAGTCAAGCCAGAAAAGTCTTTGAGAAAGGTCAATTTGATATTTCCCTTATTTCATCTCTGAAACATAAAAGGACCTACGTTAAGGTTCAACAGAACTGACAGTAACGCTATCATGGGAAAGTACAGTAGGGTTACCAGCCATAACCGCGGTAGAGAACTTCATGTCAAATAATTGATCTTCAAAGGAAAGTTGATTGCATCGTATTCTAGGCTGTCAAAATCTGATGAAAGACATGATTATTTTGGGAAAAATTTAGGAACAGCTGCTTTCGATTGGTCAGTTAAAATTAAGGCGTATACTTTGGAAGTTATGGGAGTTTAAATTTACCGACCTTAGTCAAAATTATTTAGTCAGAAATTTTCCTGAGAGAGGCGAGTTCGACTCCGGTGGAAAACCTAAGTTTAGAGTTTTCCCTCGTTAACAAGTAAAGAGGCCAGATAGCTGTGTTAAAAGGAAAAGACAGGCTGTAGTGCTAGGACGCACGATTGTGTGGAAAAAAAACAGCGTTCGTTAAGGTACGCAGTTTTAATTTCCATGTAATTTTCTATTTTTATTTGTTTGGTTTTATGCAAATGTGTTTAGTATGATTATGATCTATGCTATGTATCGTTTATTCAATTTCATAGAAATCTGTTGTATTGCTAGAGTTGTTATTCAATTTATTTCTTTAATTTAACAGTTATTAGTTCATTGATGGAATTGACGGATTGCATATATTCCAGATATTCAAATGTCTAGTATTTCATAGGGATTTATGAATTAATCCAAATATTCAAATGTGTAGAATTTCTTATGATTATATGAATGAATTTCCTTTGTCTGTAGGATGATACTGTTTATCTCGAGTTAATGATGATTGCCTATTTATATATGATTTTGTAATGCTGAAATAATCTTGCAGGTTATTGGTTACTGTAAGCTAGAATTGAGTGAATCTTATGCAATAGTAATCGAACATTTATCTTATTGAGTGGAAATGACTAGTTAAATGTTAGAAGACATATAGTAGCGTATGCTGATATATGCGGCAACATTATTTGTTAATTTCTAGTCAATCGCTGCGTGAGGCGAGGGCGATGAACTGTCGAGTTAAGGTCATTTGTACTAGAGATAACGATTGTACCTTACTCAGAATACAGTCTAACTTTGTAAGGACCTTTAATCGTTAAGGTCATCTTATGTCAGAATTTATACAGTGTGGATAGCTATTTACGTTTCTGAATAACGAAAGTAAGAGAATTTTATATAAGGATAGGTGGTGGTACATAGAGATTTAGTGGTAATCTTGTCATTTAAGGGAACAGCTTTCTATATCCCTCCCCGAGGAAACCCGATGAGGACAGTCCAAGAGGGAAGTCCGCAAATAGAGAGTTCGGAATAGAAGGATCAGAGGAAGAACCACGCGTAAACGCTAGACGTGGAATACACAAGGTCAATAGAGGAACGACGCTAGGTGATGCAAATCGGGGGTGGACATTGTACTCTTTTCACCACTCGTTACTATGATGAACGAATCCGTAAATTGAACACTGCTATTAAATTCCATTAATGTAAATCTGTTGGATTGAAATTGCAATTTAGTTTATGTATTAATTAATTAAAATTTATTTTATTTCTATTGTTTAAGGGGGCTCGTATTTGTTTATTTCTTCTCAATAGTCTAGCTCAGCTCTCTGTTAATGTTCTATCTATCCACTCACACTGGGCAATAACATCGAGGGAGGTCATCCTCTAGATAACGATCGCCAAATCAATTAACAGAGGACACACAACACACCGAACCCCTTTACAGCCCACCAAGAAATAGCCGAACGTGCTGAGGATGTTAAAAACGCCACCGGAGCAACTGTACAACAAGCAGCAGCGCTAACAGGAAAAGAGCGACCCTGGATCTTGTTCGTAAAATAGTTAAACGTACCAAGGATATCACAAACATATGGCACCTGCACCTCCACCCACACCTATACCAAAAAAATAGGAAGAAGTTGTGAAAATAGTACATCCACAAGAAATGAAAGGAGGGGGCCTTGGTGTGCTTGCACCCGTATACTGTGTGACCCTAACAAACTTGAGAATCGATTGCAAATACTCTTCTCGCGGGATGAGTTCCTGCTGGCAACAATGCCCCAGAAGTTATCAATGAGGCTATGTCACTGTGGTAGCGGTTGCTCACCAATCATTCATATGGACAGAGACATGTCGTCACGAATTTGTTGAAGATATTCATGATTTGTAAACCGCTGATGAGTGCTGAATGGATTGAAACGATTCGCGTCTTGTGTGAAATCTATGTTTCAATGCAACAGGTGGTTGTAAATACAACTAAAAGCGCTACCTCGATGATTACTATTTAATCCACCAAAACAGAATTCAGTCTGACTTTTCTGCAACTGTGACAGCTGAGGACTCATGCACATTTGAGATCGCATTAGCTTCGTTCCGAGTGTATTTCAGTGGGTCTAATATCCCATCCAACCGTTTGGTGGTCTGCACGCGAACGATTCGTTTGTATTTTGAGCAGATAGGGGTGCGAACTGGCATACTGTCGAACTTTCCTAAGGAGCGTACGACATAGACTCGATCAATGAAGAAATTCGACAAAAAATTTCGGTGGTGACAGGCAACACTAAAATTTCCGTACGTACTCATTGCCATCAAATCTTAAACATATGCAAGTGGATATTCCACGATCCTCCATAAGGCCATTGTTAGGTTGGCCGGGACAAATCCTAGAGGATAAACGATTTTTGCGTGTGGGATATCATATCGAGCTTTACACTGTGAGAATTACATGAACGACGCAGGTTAAATTAACTCGTGACGCTGTCAGTGGCAGTTACGACAGCAGGTCCGACACAACAGGCGTAAGGAAACGTTCTGTTTGAGTTTTCACTCACCGTGAAACCAGGTGACTCGATATCGATTACGCCCGCAGCACCTGTGTATCTCCCATGCCATAATAATCGGGTGACCCATATTCTATTTTCACTGGTAGAAGAAAACTGGCACTAGGTGGATCTGCGCGGTGAAACATTCATGATACAACTGTACATTAGAGATGGGCCTAATATTTAATAACAATAATGAGAGTCGTGAGTGGACGTGTGAAATTCTTTCGCTTAGTTAACGCGAGATAACCTGTGTATATAACCTGTTACGGAAGTGGGTTTTGTGACCTTGTTCGTGGATTATTTGCGAGTGCGTCAAAAGTACCCACAGCGCTGACCACGCGTGTTGCTCCAACCAATAAACAAGTGGCTATGCGGGTTATGGATAGTGTTAAAAGTGCCGATGTGGATCGACTAATATAACTGGGTTCACAGGCGGCTCAGACACTTCGAGATCAAATACGGTGATTAGTAACACGGGTACCAAAAACTGCTCCAGTTACATTACCATCGACCGAATCAATGCCGCCCGCACTGAGTAAAGTCACTAACGAAACCGCTTAAGCGCTATTGTCAGATTTAACCATTGCATATATGGTCATGGGAGTGGATTTGCACGGTATTAAAGAAACTCGATAATGTATACACCATGACTCAGTTCAAAGAGTTATTTGATCCAGCATTTGACAACGGAGCTGTGTTAGTAGGTCGAAGCAAGAGAGATTTTCAGTATTACTCTTATCCAGCCAGAGATCCCAATAAATCAAAAATAGAATTGCAAGTGCAAGACACCTCTAGGTTTTTCCTTCCATGTGATGCACTTTTGGGGAAGTGGGGGAAAACTGGTGCACAAGAAAAATACCAGTTATGATGCACGGTGGGATTTGTCAACAACGTTAATGTGGCATTATTTAACAGTGAACATTATTCCATCGATATAAATGAAATCGAATCCATTCTAGACAATGGTAACGTGGCCACGACGATTCTTTGACTCGCCTGATGATTACACGTGAACAGCTGGTCCAACCACGATGTCTGTCATGGATGTAACTGATCACGTAGATCATAAACCGCTTAAATTTTAGCAAACTGTGCGGGATTTTTTTGTGGACCCACAACCTGCTGGTATGGATTCCAGACCTGGTGCCGCCGCCCCTTTGGTGAGTGGATCTAACCCAATTTGCAACCTTGGATGTGCACGGCGTCGATCACAAATCATTGGTGATTCACTGAGATTTTCGTGCGCAATTTCCCTCAGTCACATTGTTAGGCTTTGTAGAGATGTTCGCAATGTGAGATGTGGAGTTAAACATGCAGTCACTTTGTTTCGTGCTGTAGGTGCTGATGCTGACAAAGTTGTATTAGGTATATTAACATTGTGGATGCATGTGTTATCCCCTTCACTGAGTACAGAATCACGCTTGTTATCATGTATGCAGTCGGGAACCTCACCAACGTTGTTGTTTCTCGCACATACCACAGACGCACACCAACCCACTGCTATTGTGGGACAGTTTACCTGGCAAATAAGTTCCCAGCATGGCCTTACGGCACAAAACATGTGGGTGGGGGGAGAATTTTAACTTACAGCGCGAGATATTGACCTTACAGAGAGTAAAATGATATTTGATACTTATAAGTGACCGAAGTCTCTTGGGGTTAAACGGCCGTCAGGAACCTTCGGAAGAAGTTCGCCTTGACTATGCAGAAGCCACTCCTCATATTGCACGAGCCAATCACAATCTATAGTTGTACATGGAATGACATCAAAGTATCGACACGGGTCTGCAGATTTCTCAACAATACTTTCGTACGTTGTACCCGATTTATTACCTTTCACTGCAACATCTGGAGGTTTTCAGGCAGTACGTGCGTGACATGTATTTTCATGCAAATGTCGGTAACGCTGGTTGTGGTTATCGATGTTATGCTGTGATACTTTCCGACGAGTCACTGTTGTTGCTGTGGGTGGTGGTGCTGGTAGTAGAATTAGAGTGATCGATACACCTGTGTACAATTCGTAGAATTCATAATTGAACGTGTTTCGTATTTGAATAATAATGTCCTATCACGAAGTAAATGTCGGCCTAACTCTATGTCAGCTCTATAAAATCGAACAATCAAAAACAACGGTGAGGTCACAAAGAAACTGTCTGCTCCAGCAAAATGAACTTAATGCGGCCAAACACAAAACCCCTCAGTAACATGAAAATTATCTAAGACCGGTGAAATATTTACCATTTCTCGCAGCGAATCCAGCATTGCTGGCAGTAGCTTTTCTAGTGGTTGAAAAACTTGTAACGCTGGGGGCTGTTGGGACTTCATCTGGAATGCCTTTGAAAAAGGCTGTTGGAGGCGGAGGTTCTCCTAGCCGCATAAAAAGGACGAGGCCCTCGACTGACAGACACGAGTCGTCGAATACTCTCAGGCAAAGGTCTTCGACTGACAAGTCGCAGAAGACGGCGCCATTGAAGGAAGCGAAGCTTATCAAGCTTCCGTTGACCAATGTTGACTAACTGGTAAAATCGTTCAAACATTATCTCGTGTTTCATGCGAGATGAGCTTGCATCGATGATGCCCCGCACACGTGAAATCGGCATCATGAATCTGGATTCATCAACAGGCCCTTGAACTCAATGGGTCTCAAACGTGGTAGCACCTCAACTTCGTTTATATTTTGAATTGTATGTACTTGCGTCGCCAGTTGAAGCTGTCACTTATTTATCCCAGATGGACGTGGACGACATAGTCGGCTGCCGTTGTTTCATTTGCCTATGCAAGCACAGACAGGGTTGGATGGTCCCATATGCGGTCATCTTGTCGTTGAAGAGTTGCGTGCACTGGAGCGCTCACCGGCCCCATAGGCACTTATTGATTTCACATTTGTTTGATGTTATACAAACATGTCTATCCAGGTGAGCTTGTGATTTTTGAAGAGCAATCTGGCAAACTGAAAACGTCAAACGTAGATATTCAATATAGTATTGTCAAGCGCAAAGGCAATAATGTGGCAAAGAATCTGGTTGAGTTTAATTACAACGGTGGCATCAGAGACAGCTGCTTGTCGGTTGCGTTTATCAAAGACTATGTTGATACTGGCAAACGTATGATGAAACAATATGAAGATTATCAGATTGCAAAGGTGCACGTGCCATCAGATGTGGTAAATTTATGGAATTTTGTCAAAAGAATATTAATCAAAGAAGGGGAGGAAAAATCTGGCGGCGAAGCAGTCTTAGTAAATGGCCAACTTGCTTTAGCTTCTCTTACTGAAAATGGTTTTTAGACCTAAAAGTCAAATTTTAAAGGTGCGCCAGCCAGGATCATGCTTGTTTATCCAAACCGGAACTAAAGGTACGTGGGGTCGAATGGGAATGTGGATAAATGATTAAAGGCATTTTGATCGTGATTATGTACTGGTGGTATCATAAATTCTCAAGCTGAACAATGATGTTGTTAATTCTTACACAGCTGCATTATCAGTATCATTAGTCGCCGGAGATGAAATTCAGTTCGAAGCATTCAAAGTTGATCCTGACGGATACTTAACCGTCTTTGGTGTTTATATTTAAGATTAGATTTTATCCTTATGTATCAGTAGTGGATTCAGACCGCGGTGAAGAAATTGCAGAATTTACCGATGAGGTGTTGGATGAGCAGGCAGTGGATGTTAACATCGATAAAACTTTTGCTCCACTTCTCGAGGAATGTCTGTGTCAAAATGTTGTTACCAAACCCTTGTATGGACTGTCATATAATTGTGTTAAGTGTCAAGTTGAAAATTGCCTTTGGAATCACCTTGATGTACCACAACCAGTTCGAGCCCAGCTTGGAATCATCGCATGTGCACGTGAAAATGCTCCATCGTTGACTGTAGCACCAAATACAAAAGCACTCCAGAACTGTTTCTACAATTGTGCAGTAGCATTCACCGATGTGTCCACCCCAGTTACGTTCATCATCAAATATTTTTGACCAACATTGACTCATTTGAGAAAAGAAATGCCTCGACTGTTATTCAAAACTTGTTCTAGTGTCAGTTATTGGGCAATGACGATCGTTAGATGTCAAAGGTTCTGGCGTAATCGTTGTGTCTTTGTATGAGAGGGGCGCCAAACCACCAGGACGCACAGTAGACAGGTTTAAGTATTCCTGATGCAGAGGCTTGTCTTATAACTGCATGACTATTGTATCGATAAAAAAATAATTACTGGTTAGAAGTGCGCCTGCGTATTGCGCATTGCGCCTGCGCGTGATGATGAGACCGGACAAGGTCTGCTTGTCATGTAATTAAAATACGCGATTTTATTATTAATAGAATAACCATGACAGCCTTTCCGTCTTACCGAAGTGAAAAATAATCGGAGCAGAACAACAGCTGCAAGATGAAATTACCAACAGAACAGCGTTGATCGTAGAGAACAAACGCACGTGTCTGCTAGCAGATGCTATTGGCGGTCTCACTGAGGCAGCAACAGTCGATCTTGTTGTAACTGGAATCACGACAACATCGTCCATTGTAGGTGCACCAATCGGTATTGTTGTCGGGGCTATATCGACAGTGACAGGTGTCTCTGGTGGTGCGAGGAAATTAATTTATATATGACTGCATTCCCTAATTTGCGTCTATTCTGAATTGCTTGCGGACACACAGGGCAGTCTCAGTATGTTCAAAAAAATTGTGCTCGGTTGCAATCGAGGATAAAATATTCAGTACGGCCGAGTTTGACACTCTACGGGGGGGGGATGAAAAATCACCGACAACTCCGATCACAAATAAGAAACCGCGAGGTTGCAGATTTACAGACAGTAAAAGCCGAGTAAAAGAAAGCAGTGCGTATAATGACTCTAATCCCCATGACTGACTCACGTCTTTGCGCCTCTTACATCCATCGAGATCATCCACAGATGAAGCATCATCAATATCGGTGATAAAGCCAATAATATTATTAACGTCCTCGTCCAACAATTTTGCATTTTTATTAAAATCTTTGCTGTCGTCACGTATCTGCTGGGCGATAACACAATGGTACAAGTGGATTTGAAAATGTTTCTGTATGTAACAAAAATAATTGTTGTTGAAGTGTATCACGAACTATCTTTCTACTTGCAACTATTAGATCAGTAGGGTTTCCACATATTCCAAAAATGATTCATAGGAGTTTCTGGGATTACTTCACGCATTATTTCACACTGTATTTGAACTGGGTGCAGCCAGATTAATTTCTTAAACTCTCTTAATTCTGGATCAATCGATCGATAATCGTCAGTTATTTCTTCGCAATAATCGACGAAAGTTTTTAACCATTCATGCGGAGATGATCCAATAAAAGGCGGCGGTTGACCATGATCGCCACGCATGATCACAGCAGTATTCTTTGTCAATAACCAATCAAGAAATATTTTTAATGTCTCCAGCGACACCGTGCATAATTCATCCCAAATAATGATCTTAGGAATATATTTTTCACCCTATCGTTCCGGAGTCCATGCGTCTCCGCACCATCTAAAGAAACCATGATAAGTTTGAAATTTTACTCCACGTTCGATCATTTCTCTGGCGAGTCTTTGTGTAGGTGTCAAAACACCCATGTCAAAATTCCGAAATAATTCAGTCGCACGCATTGTATTACCAGAACCACCGCACCCGTTAAGATAAATAGTTTTATGTCTAGCTACGGGATCATATACCGATGGTGCTGATGATAATAATGACATTTGATTATTCTTGTGGTATATATCCTTAGATTTAACGTCAGCTGATTCAGCATAACTAAGTATCTTTTGTCGTTTTATTCTCCATTCGCCCCATGATCATCGGTACCAATATTTAAGAAATCCGCATATTTTTTTATATAAAATGAATCTGTGGCAACTCTAACCGCGGTATCAGGAAATCTGTTTATCATCAATTATAAATGTATCTAAACATTGAAGATCTTAAATGAGTAAACTGTGGTGAGTCACCGTCAATATAGCTCACAACTGTACTTAATTTAGTTCCATCTGACAAGTAAGCATTATACCGGCTTATAAATGTGCCTTTATCTGTTGTATCAGTAATTATGAAATCGAGTTCAGCATCGTCGATAATTAGTCGACAAGAATTTCGTTTGTGATCACATGAACCACCCTGAGTAAATTTCCCAATTATTTCTCTGCCGAGATCTTTTGCAATTTTATTTTCATATTCAATTTCATCGGAATTACGCTCAAAGATTTTGTCAAGAACAGATCTCTCAAACACAGGTAACCAGACTTGTTTCTCTGGACGATACGATATTATTGCTTCACTTACAGTTAACGATACTAAAATTCCATCATCAAGCATATATCATAATAGCACTATTGGAGCCCAACATTTTTCTGAAAAATGACGACCAAAAAAAAGTAAACAATCAGATGGAGATTTTCCATGAACGAAAACGATTCAATACATGCAAATCCAGTTAAGTCAAAATCTGGTAAGGGTCCATTCATCGCAACTCTGGTAATCTCGCGTGTTGGATGTCCAAATCACTAAAAGTATTCAGTACACTCTCCCATTCCAAGAAAACTTCCTGGATAACATGCAACCATATCAACTGAGATAACATCCATATAATCGTATTTAGTATTCCACGATCCCTCGTATCCGTAATAGACACAACTGTGTTGGACATCTTCAAGAAATTCCGTTCTTGTCGGCGACCAGGAACTTTTCTCCTGAGCAAAGTGAGCAGCAACTGACGGAACGGTAAAGCAATTACTGAGTAATTGTTCAGCATCATCGGTATATTTCGACGCAAGATTTTTCATTTCCTCATGGAGAGATTCTGCACGATAAATTTCTCAGCTAGGTCGTACAAACTAATCATAATTTCCACATTCGGAACTTGAAACAAACATACAGATACAGGATCGTCTTTACTAATTTTATTTATAAAATCAAAAATATCGCCGTCATAAAATTTAACAGTTCTATCTCCTGGAAATATTGTTACGTCATTAAAAACGTCGACTAAAAAACCGGTCGGTTTTGTTAATAATAATGGTTATCTCATATTCTGTGCTTGGGGAAAAATATTTCTTTGTCACAGATTTGTCTACGAGTGTTTTCACGGACTAATCGAAAGCGGCCTTGTGATTGATCATATCAACGGCATAAATCTCCGTAATTTTTTGAATAATTTGCGGGCCATTACACAAAGTCAGAATTGTAAATTTGGAGGAACCGGTAATAATGATAACAGCGCAATATAAGTTATATCTGTAAATGTAGAGACGTGCGAAGAAATAGAATTTCATTCGATATATGCAGCTGCCAAATATTTCGATATTTACCGTGCTTCAGTAAAATATGTCGCAGATAAATAATAAGATCAATATTTTCAAGGAAATACGAGCAGCGAATAATATTTAAGTGCGCTGCCACTCCTGAATAGAACAAGAAAATATTATTCTGTTTATATTGAGAGAAAAAAATACTTTTGAATTTTGTTGTAGTTGTCTTGCAAAAACACTCTAGACGAAGGGAGATAACTCTGTTAGGTAAAAGATAGAGCGATTAAAGAGTTATCTCGCTTGTATTTTCAATAGTTATCCCTTATAAATGGGAGGGGTAGTTAATTTTTTTCCCATCATGTCGCAAATAATATAACCAAATCGGTATTTTCAAAGAAATACAAACAAAGGTATCTCACTTCTGAAGTATAACTCTATTGTAAAACAGAGAAATTCAACGTCCAATGACTAAGTCATTGAGAAAGTCAAGGGATATACCTCTGTCAGGTAAGGTAGAGCATGTATCTTATAAACAATTTTCATTTGCCAATGAATAATGGTTTTTGGTTGGGTTTTTTTTGAGAAACATTATCTTCATTTTTCTGACTACGTCGGGTTTCTTGCTTTCTCTAAATTTTGTCAGGGATAATAATTAAGTAAAAATAAAAATACAAATAGCGAATAAACCACGCCCGTTGTGTGAGCTATTCCTGGATTTACGAGTTTCGAACACCTTATATAATTTCTGACCCGTATTACTATTGGGGTCCTCCCCTTGCTCCATATTCAACAGACAAGTACACCCTCCCAACATGTCACCACGTGGTGGGTGCTATTTTGCACTCCCCGGGGTTGATCGTTGGAGGGTGTGCAGAAATCTGTCGCACGTAGAGAAATCCCCGTCTGTATATATGCGTGTATGTACATGTAAATGTATATATGTAAATAGTTGTATATGAATATGTCAATATATGAATATGTAAATACAGAGATAACTTCACCACTGTAAGTAAAAATCTCTGAGGATGAAATCATGAAACAGTGGCATTGATCTGACAAAGATTGGCCAATGAGAACTTTAGTACTGTAAGTGAGTCAAAATGAAAGTGTATATTCCCGCAATTAGGGGTGCCAAAATTACATGTATGTGCCGTCCTTAATTTGAAATCCGACATGGTGCATGTCATCGATCTGTGCTAATTGCCTGACTAGACATCGGAGGTCGGGTTGCTCTGATCGCCCTCTGGACCTGCTAGAATGTCGTTTGACAATCTAGGGGTTCGCTGGGGATTTTGTCTGGGCTTAAATTAAAACTGATCAATACAGATGCTGTTGGACGTAAACTTGTACATAATGTACATAATAGTTAAGATTGCATATATATACTGTAAATATGTGTTGTGCCGTCCTTGTATACTCTAAATACATTCCTGGTTGAGGAAGAAAAATATTTTTTTATTTTAAATATATATTTTATATATAATGAATTTCGAAAATATTAATGCTATTATTTATGAGATTAAAAAATTACATGATGAGCGTATACAAATTTCTGATAAACTTGATCCTGAAAAAATTATTTGCGATTTTGAATCACTGCAGGAACAAAGATACCAAGGTAGATATACAACATAATATTGATTATGTCCGATTGTAAATCCAATGACTCTGTCATCGACTCTGTCAAGGATTATATCAGAGACGAAATCAGGGACAAAGTAAAAGTGACTGTAACAGTTAAGCAAAGTGTAACGGACTGTGAAAGTAAAAGCTGTGACAAAGTCACTGGTAACAGCTAAACAAAGTGAAAATTTAAAACTCTGGAAGTTTTAAAAATATTTGCTTATCTGTGTTATAATCATATCATTTCAGCTGCAGTATCACTGCAGGTGCTGGTGGTTGTACTTCTGGACATCCTAACACAGTTCGAATCGACGACTGATATATATCGACGGCATAATCTGGAGTTGATATTTCTATCGCCGCTGATAATGTTGGTTCGTGAACAGTGATAGCTATTTTGGATTCTTTCTTGTGATATTGATTGCAACTCATCGTTGATCTGTTCGATTTGATAACTGCTTGTAGGTATACTCACAACATTCCAGTCTGGTGTTCCATCAGTTTTATTTTCATACGCAAATACCAGTGAATTATTTGCTTGCAACCCACCGAATGGTTTTGGCCAACTATAATACACTCGTAATTTTGTGCTAGTGCTATTTCCTTCGCTGGAATCGCAGTTGGAAAGCTAACGCTGAACTTAGAATTGGTTGAGCTTGCTGATATCATCTTGGTTTTTGACGGAGTTGTATTAGCGATGATCTGTTGTAGTAATTCTGATGATGACATTATTATTTGTTAAATCAGAGGTCTAATATCGTTTTTCGTAGATTCTACCTTGTCTTCTGACCCAGTCGATGATATTTTTCAGTTGGGTATGCCACGAACACACTTGCTCGTATCTTTAATGTTGAACGTTGATTGGGGAATTCAAGACACCAATAGTACAACACAGGATCGCTTCTTTCGGGTTCCACCACAAATATTCCTTCGTCGTTTTGATCCAATATCACTAACACAGTTCCAGATGTAGTTGGGATTGGATAACGCCGTTTCGTCGTCGTAGATATTATAAACGTCATAGAGCCGATTACTGAGAACCTGTATATGCCAGTAACCTCAGCGCGATGTTTGATGGATTAATTGAGTGGTGTCCATAATGCTGATCCAGACGCTACTGTATATAGCTCATCATCGGTAATCGTTTTTGTCAGAGAGTTTGATGTCGATGACTGCGGAACTTCCAAAAAGTCATTAATGGCTCTATTTGTGTTTCTACGAAAATTTACAAACGCGGCAACATGAGTAGTAAACTCAGATCTAAATGTGGTCATTCCATCACTGATTGTCATTAACGAGATCATCATCGGGATGTTGCTATTGTCGACGTATTTCTTCGTTGCAGCGTCAGCGTTTGATTCTGGTTATCTAAGACCAGTAATTTTATTATTAGCCATATTGAGAGAACCAGTCATTGTATCACCGGCGGATAGTAAACGATCATCGATCTCAGTTCTGATAATGGGATTGGTACCACATCATCATCTGATTTTGGTTCTCTCACATTGATAATTGTATTTCTGTTCATGTTGAGATCGTCATACATAATATCTCCAATTCTTCTGATACGTCCAGCAAATTCTCCCATCAGTGTTACGACTGATTCATCTGAATCTTTAATTTTACCGTTATTAGCAAACATTACTAAGTTATCTTCGGTCGCATCTGGAACTCGCAGAATAATATCTGTCAACGGGATATTACTCGTCTTTAATCGTCCTTGTTTATCCTGAAAAACAACGACTTCACTTTGGTCCACATTTGTGAGCTTCAAAAGATCAGCGATTTCATTCTTGACCTCATTAAGAGTTGCATATTTAGATAAGTCAACTCTGGGTTTGCCCTGAGTAAAACTCCGAGCAGATCTTCCGTAAATATCTACCATTGTATATTACACTAAGACCTGTTTAAAACTACGGTGGACGGCTATACCGTCTGGTGGTATACTTGTTAACGACCTTATGTGGTGGTGCCAGCGACCTTGACACGGAGTTGAGTACAGCGAGTACTTCACGTCCACATATTGGCGGATCGGTTATCGTCTGTGTTGATAATGTTGAATACCAGATTGGAATGCTTTGCATCCTGCTCACATATTTTAAAAATTCTCTTTTGGTGGTGCCAGTCCACACGAATCGAAATAAACAACTCCACGTGGATCAATCGCGTATGTAACCCAATGAGTACCTGGACCAGAACTTCCATCGAGATTAATGATACCAGTTTCCTGGATATTTGGTTGTTTTGGTAATTGGTCACGCATAAAAACACCTCTGAAGTTTTTGATGTTTAATTTTTTAGCTGGGGCTGCAGAGGCTATCAACGCTGGTATAGCTGTAAGAAGTGAAAATATACCACCCATCTTGGCTGCGTCTTTAATGGCGCCCACAGAAAGATTAAATCTAACACCAGTCGCTGATCGTTTGGCGTCATTGCAGTACCTGAGTTAACGCTCTGTCAGTGATAGTTTATTTGGACCACCTGCGATCTGTTCTGATTTCAGTAATATTTTTTTCCCTTTTGATACTGATTGTAGCTTTTTAATCTGACCAGGAGTCAGACTGACACTAATATGATGATATGACATCATAATATCATGAGCGATTTAATTACATGTTTTCCACCGGGACATCAATAACTCTCATTCGTCCACCAACACCTTCAAGTAGCATTGTTTTATCTGAGAGTGTAACAGCGATTACGCTGTAATTAGGAATAGCTCCTCTTGCCACACGAGCTCGAAAGTGTATATCAACGACAGATTGTCTAAACAAATCAAGGTGTTCCAGAGAAAAGTAATAAATCGGATACAGCGTTGTAAAATCTAGTTGTGATATTTGCAGACCAGAATCAATATTTTGATCACGTCATATGAATGTCATCAAACGATGATATGCACGTGCAACATGATTATTTTTAACATTCAGTAATATATCTTCGGATGGTTCTTAATGTCCATTTATTCTCAGTGAAACTTCAGTAATACCAAATTTGTCAAATGTCATTATACTGTGTTCTTGTGAGTTTACTCGTTCAGTATCATCTGTTTTCAGAATTTCACCTTAGATTTCAATAAATGCTTCAGCGGGTAAGAAATATCTGCTTGTATCCTGAACGTGTAGTTCAATTCGCCCACGCTGATTTGGCTCTCTTGCGTCATAAGAATAATATTGATAATAGCGCACAGATTAATCTTTGAGAACTGGCGCATCCATGTCAAATGCGGGATCAGATACACGTTTGAACATGTTTATTATACTTTGTTATCGTGTAACATGAAGACCACTTCCTGCTATTAAACTTGCAGTTATAATTTTTCTTTTCTGACATGGGTACACCAGCCAACTCTGCTAGCTTTTGATTTGCAGCTTGATTTATTATTTTACGAAAATTTGCAGGCATAACTTTTGTGCTGGGCAATTTTACTGATTGTGGTTTTCGTCGTATTAATCGTGCTAGTCTATCTTTGTTTGCTGAGAATGCTTTACCACAAACATCACCAACAGCACCAATACCTTTATCACGAACAACGTCAATAGCTTTCATTCCCAGTTGCTTTGCAATCGGGATTGCTTTAGGGGCTATCCTTCTAAATAGACCCTGAACAACATCACCGAGTCCATCTCCGTAGGTCGCTTTATATGTTGGTAATCGTGAATTTATCACCCTGACCATGATCGGTCCACGTTGAGCATTATGTATGATCATCTTATTTTCTTGTCACTGATCTAATTGCATACCTTCAATCACTATGGTAATCATCAACGATTTCATCGATGAGGGACCGATAAACATTAATGTCCATGATACCGCCTGTAAATAATCTCTGACAAATAGCAGCTGCTTCATTTATATTTTCTGTGAAATTATTGCCGGCCCGTTTTCCGCCAGTCAGAATTTCTAGTCGTTCGACGTCGGCAAGGACGTTATTAGGACATGAGGTAATAAGGCCACTTCCCCTGGCACCTGTACCAGGAGCGACGAGACCACTTCCAGTTGTTTCTTCTTCCTCAATACGGGGTGTGCCGAATGGCGATTTACCTGGCGATAATATATCTCCAGGTAATGGCGCTCTTTTAATTTCTTCGACTTGTCTCACAAAATTTTTAAAATCATTTTTATGTTTATCAGTGGTTCTAGATATACCATGAGACTTTTGAACTACAAAAGGAACCCATTTTTTTCTTAAACACTGGCGGTATCTGGATCTCGTAATTTATCACGATATAGATATCTGTAGCGGCAACCACTACAGCGTTTTCTCGAAGTATTCTAGCACCTTCTTCGATAAATCGGGCTGGTGGTTTTGGTTTTGGTTTTGGCGTAACAACATCCCTTACATTGCCGACCTCCTCATGAACTTTGTCAATACTGTCAAATGCTGGTTGTATTTCTTCTTGTAATTGTGGCTGAGCCGCAGCTATTTCAGCTGGAAGTTCTCTTAGAATCTTTTTGGATTTTTTTAGTTCTTTCTGCTATTTTCCCAGCTGTTTTAGCGGTTTGATCTAACGTGGGAAGAAGACCTTTAGTAGTCTCTGTGCTTGGTTTAAATAATTCTGCTGTATCCTCTGCAAATTCCACTCGAGCTTCCTGGCGCTGTTGTAGTTGGTGTTTGACAGGATCAAGGACGGGAAGATATTTCTTAATTGTCTCAACTCGCTGTCGAGCTAGTTTAGCTGTATGAGATTCCATGGCTAGTGTTGTTATTGATATAATAATGATTTAATTACGCTACAGCAGCAGGTTGGGTGACGACCAACAGTGAATGTCCGTTTAGGTAAAAGACAACGCATAAAAATTTGAAAATACAAACGTCAAAGATAAAGTAACAAAATAAGCTAACCCAGTTAGAGACCTCGGTCGGTTAGAAGTTTCCGTTTAGCATTATTGACCTTGTATTTTTATTTTTCGTAGGAAGCTTTCTTTTCGCGAATGGACTCTTCTAAAAAAGTGGTCTGTTCACCCTCTCTGCTGCTAACCTAATATGAGTTACCGCCCTAAAGGTTACTGTTGATATTAACACAATACATTTTCTATCTAGTGACGCCCTGAAGTGGACGGTGTAAAAGGAGGAATCCTCCAGTGGTTGTCAGTTATCCACGTATGACTTTTTCAGAGTCGGGATTTGCTATCAAGGTGAATGGAGGAATCAGTGAGGTATTTAATCTCTCTCTCTCTCTCTCTCTCTCTCTCTCTCTCTCTCTCTCTCTCTCTCTCTCACACACACACACACACACACACACACACACACACATACATACACACCCACTCATAATGCTGCCAAAATACCAAAATTGTTTCAATTGTTCACGCTCTGTTTTACTCAGTTCATGTACATTGATTTTATCTGATCATATTTTAAAATTTACTTATTTGGTATGTCACTGCATTGATCTTAAAGTTAAAGGTATTTCTCATTAAGGAGTATACGTTCCATACAGGTATCATTTTCACTGCAGCATCATTTAAAAAGAAAGTAAAAGCAATTGAACACATTGAATTTAATTTTAGTTATATTACTGTTTTTGAAAGACGTTGGCATAATTTTCGAAACGAGTTTTGATTTAGACAATATTTACATAGAGGAACAAACAAGCTCGAAATAAGTTCATTTCCTAATTAGTCTCCAGGATATTATTATATCAAATGTTTCGTAGTCTTAGTAAACTGACTATGCAATATGATTTGAGTCGAGTTGCTACCTTGTTATTACATTGATGACTTGTATTATATGCGAGGTCACAGCAGAAATGCTTTTGTCAACGAAAACGCCTGTACTCATCAGATTTTAGTGAAAGTTTTTAGGGACCGACCATTTCATTTTCCCGGTTGTGCGAGAGATTATTTTAGAAAATCAATTCCTGTTTTTAAAAAAAGGCTGAAACATTGTCGTCCTCTGATTTGTAGAACAAATGATTTTATGTCATCAGCATTTAAGTTGAAGAACATTGTCTTGGGATAAAAGAAAATAAAATATCTCGGTCGTAAAGTAATCCCAATTTCTCCATCACACCATCTCAGCAAATTAAATAGTTGGTCCCTTTATCAATCATTTTTGCACTTTTATTTTGTATTGCTCTATGGTGTACAAGGACGTGTGGTAAGATAAACCGGTATGAGCAGCCAAACATCGAGAAGTTGAAAATGAAAATAAAAATTAAACATGTGGCACTACTAGACTGATATACATGATTTTGCAAAGTGTTGAACTTGCTCTCTTACGCATGGAATTCCTTTAGCATGGGCATCGGTAATTTCCTTTTCCTAAAGCAGATATTTGGCAACGCAAAATTCATATTAAGCAGTAATTACTAGCATGACCTTACTCTGTTTACTGAAAACAGCCAGCCTGTTTCCTTAAGAAACCATGTAAAACTGTGAAGGAAAGCTGTATACCAAACTGCTCCATAATGAAAACTAAATACATTCCTCCTGTACAGTACCAACGCGGTCATCAAACTAGATAACTAAATCCAGCATGAACCACTTTATTTTCTGAGGGCAGTAGTGGAGAGCAGTATGTCAAATTGTTTACTGACGAAGCTATGTGAATGCAACGCAGTAACTTTATAGTCATAAAATTAAATTTACTGAGGAAGCAAGGTAACAACATATTTTTATAATACAATAGTAATGGCGAGCAGTAAAACCCAAACTTGACAAGTGCACGTGGTGATGATCAAACCAACACTGGAATGATTTCCTATATTTCCTGAAAAGTAATAATGAACAATTTCAAATTTATTCTCTGTGGAAACTCAGTAACAAAAGTCAATGTAAAGCATTAAAAAGGCAATCATCTAATCCAGCTCTGGGAAAATTTTATTCATATATTTACTGAGGGAATAGTAATGAAGAGCAGTTTCTCTACAATGTTTCGTGTGACAACATGAAATAATTAATATATTGTTATACTAATGCAGTCCTGAAAACAAATTATATATTGTTTTGTTGTGAACAGTAATAGCGAGAAAAGTGTACCAAATTGCTCTTAGAAGAACGTGTTGAAAACCTCGTGAAAATCTAATAAAATCTTCATGCAAATCAGAAGAAAACCTCATGCAAATATGATGAAACCTCAGGAAAACCTTATGAACACCTCATGCGAAGTAATAGCAATGATGCCAGAAAGCTTCTATAGATTTCTGGAAGGAAAAAAATGAAAACATTAAAATTGCGTACCGTGGAACTCGGTAACACACCTTATGTATATGAAACAGGGCTTTGTAGGATTTAGAAAAAGATTGTCCAGAGCCATTTTCATCCAAAATGTATCAGTCCAGGATATCGAAAACAATACATCAAATGTTTACAAACGGTAAGTCCCGAACTAACAACCGAGCATTGCTATTTTCTAAGAGAACTGTAATAAATAATAGTATATAAATAATAGTATATCAATTGTTCCCTGGGGAACTTGGTGCATATCTAATATAAAACTCACTCATTCATATAACTTATCTTTGCTATCATCTATCATATTTTTAAAAGGCATTGCAATGTAGATAAAACATCATGTAGTTTCCATGCGAAACTAAGCAATCATTTGAAATCATTTGAAAACTGCTTCAGTTATCATGGAGCCTCACCAGTAAATTTAATGAAACACATCTTTTTTAATATTCTGATATTGTTGTTGTATTTCTAATGAACTGATAGTTGTTTAAGATTTTAAAAAGAAATCTTGATAATATTTCTAATGTGGATTTCGGTTCACATACTGTACGCATCTTTAATAGCTTTTTGCAACATAAGAGAATGAAGTTGGTCATATTCTTCAAAGTAGAGTATATCCCATGATAATTGCTTGAAAACTTCAGATAAAGAAAACATAAAAAAGTAAGGATTACATTCAATACATATCTCCAAGTTACTGTTTCATAATGTTTTGAATCGTTCTTGAGACATTCCTATCAATGTTGAAGTAAAGTCAAATTGACAACTACACTTGTAGCAATTCCTGCAAAACCTAATCCAGCTGCCCTTGTTCCCACTCAGTCCGAAACTGTCATGATAGCCTCCTCCCAGTTAATATCTTTGCTATTTTATATTTCATTCTAACATAGCTAGGGTGTCAGATGGCTTTAATCAAACACATTTCAGTCTAGTTATTTTTGCTATGTAGGATATAAATCAGGTGTTATCCCAGAGGTCGGCACACGACAATCCGTCCAAGGCGACACACTTGGTGTCTTTGTACTCCTTTATATATAACCATCTACCCACAAGAAGCTGCTAGCATACTTTCTCACACACCCAAGATAGCCTAGCGGAGACTCGAACCCACGCTGTCAGAAGTGTGATGCTAATGATCTATGAAAGCGATCGTATTAGACCACTCGGCCACCCGGGGATCCACTTTATTTTGTACAGGCTCCGTCGGTTTGGGTTGTACTATTTTATAGTTCATGGGGGGAGGGGCTGCTTTTCAATGCAGAAATGGAATCTTTCAAAAGCATGCTATAGGCAACAGAAAACGCAGTTGAATGTTGAATGATAAAATGTTTTATAGTCAATGTGCTATAAATTAAACGAGATTGCGGTACAAAAATCACGAATGCTAAAGAAGTAAAATATCCGACATATTATAAAATATGTAGGGATTTATATTATTTTGCATAACGATGTTTTGAAAAGTATATTACTTTGCATAAATATATTTTGAAAAAGAAATATTTTTATTTTTCCATAGAGAAACCACAGAAAGCTTTCCTTGTCCAGTGAATGAAGAGGGCATTTCAATGTGCGAAGAGGGCATTCAGGTAGAAACTGCAAATGATGGCCATTGCAAACGCCTGTTTTCTAGTAAATGGATTCGAACCCAGAAGAGTGTATATGATAAATACCCATACACATGTAAAGAAGAGTCCAGTTGTTCAAAATTTTTGAGTTCTTTTGCACCATGCGCAAACACAACCGGGACAGATGCAGTATTCAAATTCCTGCCGATTGTGAATGTAATACGAAAGTACAAATTCCGTAAGTACTTTCTCGGTGATCTTCTGAGCGGCATTTCTGCGGCATGCCTACATTTCCCACAAGGGATGGCCTTTGGCATTTCGTCGTCTCTGGCTCCAGCTTACGGTTTGTACACCTCTTTTTTCCCTATCATCTTGTATATGATATTCGGAACGTCACCCCACACTTCGTTTGGTACCAATGCAGTCATCGCCCTGTCGACAGCTGAACTTGTCTCAATAGAAGCCATTACGAGAAGATCCATTGCCCTGTTAAATTGTTCAAGTGAAGCAAACATGACGTGCACTGCTATGACGGATGATATTCTGCTCTACAAGGCCTCCGTCGCTGCTGCGTCCTCCTTCTTCGCTGGAATCATTTTGTTTTTTCTTGGCGTATTTAGGCTTGGTATCGTCACGACTTACCTCTCAGCTTCATTTATTGGAGGTTTTACAACCGGTGCTGCATTCCACATCTTTACCAGCCAGATCCAAACGGCTCTCGGTCTTCAAATACCCCTCGTTAAGGGGATTGGAAAAATTGTTTTCACATACATAGCTATCTTTGAAAATATTAGTTCAATCAACATAGCTTCATTTGTTATGGCCCTGACATGTGCAGTTATTCTTATACTCGTAAAAGATGTCATTAATGAAAAATTTAGATCCAAGTTAAAAGTACCAATTCCTATCGATCTAATAGTTATCATTTTGGCAACTATTGTATCTCATTTTAGAAATGTTCGTGACACATTTGGTGTAAGTATTGTTGGAAAAATCCCTACCGGAATTCCCATACCCAGCGTTCCAGAATTATCAATATTTTCCTCCATAATTGGAAAGTCTGTTGAAATTGCAGCATTGATATTTTTCTTAACCATTTCTCTGGCAAAGTTGATGGCTGTTAAACATAATTATGAGATTGATGACAACCAGGAATTGATAGCTTACGGTCTTGCAAATGTTGGTAGTTCTTTCTTCGGTTGTTTTGCTTCGTGTGGTGCTCCTCCGAGAGTAATGATTTTAAATGCCCTCAACGCCAAGACCACGCTGAACGCAGTATTTTCTATCCTTATTATTCTATTCATTCTGTTATTTATAGGTCCTTTATTGACCTCACTTCCGGTTCCGGTTTTAGCAGTAATTGTTATGGTGGCTGTGAAAGGTCTTTTGGCTCAAATTCTAGATCTTCCATCAATATGGAGAACCAACCGATACGATTGTGTCACATGGGTCGTCACGTGCTCCACCACTATATTGACAGACTTGCCTTATGGACTTTTGTGTGGTATCGTTTGTTCGTTATTTGTAGTTGTTCTTCAGAGTCAGATTGCACGATCCTATAAAGTCATTAAGGCATCTGAGGAAGGACTTTTCCTCAGTGCTGACAAACACACTGGCTTGGTTGACAACCCTGAAATAAAAATCTTCCGGATGAATTATTCCCTTTATTATGCCACGAGCGAGTTGTTCCAGAAGAAACTCTATCAAAAGGTTGCAGACCCGAGAATACAAATTACTAACTTACATCGTTCTTTTCCAGGGCAAAACATTATTACCTCCAAACAAGGTATTAAGGATTTAAGTGCCCAAAAAACAAACGTTGATCTTGCATCTTCAGAATTCAAAAATCTGAACAACACCAACGCAGATGGAAATGGTGAATCTGTGAGAGTTGAATTCGAAGACGACATGAGTAAAAAACCAATGCTTCGTATTATCATTCTAGATTGCCGGCACGTTAACTTTATGGATATAAAAGGTGCCAACACACTGAAAAGTATTGTCTCTGAGTACAAAAAAGTAAATGTTAAAATTTTCCTCTCTGGCTGCCCACCATTCATGATTACAATGTTAGAAAAATCTGAATGTTTTAACGTCATTTCAAGAGATGAAGTTTTCTTTGACCTAGATGACAGCTATGCTGCTGCTCAGATGATTTTGGAAAAAGAGAATAAAGAAAAGAATAACTCAGATGATTTTGGAAAAAGAGAATAAAGCCAAAGAATAACTCAGATGCTATAAGATGGCATTAGGAATGATTGATGTTTGAGTCCGAGTCCAGCAGCGCTATAGACACTTGCGACATATAATTATTTTGACTCCAATCTCTTAAGTTTGCTTCTGACTTGACACTACACCGAACTGACTTGACACTACACCGAAGCTTTTATATAAAGAACATTAAAGAGAAAGGATAATTTCTGTTTGAAGCAGGCAGTTGTTTATTTATATTCATAGTTCCCTTTAAGCTATTTAGAAATCTAGGGCGACAAGTTGAATATATGCATGTTTGCTGAATTATCGCCCTGAAATAGAGTTGTTATTGTAGCTGTTCTAGTTCTTGTTGTTGCTATTATTATTATTATTAGTAGTAGTAGTAGTAGTAGTAGTAGTCGTTTATAACGGGCCACCTATATATGTTTCTACTACACTTTTTCGTCATAAATGTAGTGTGTTAAAATAAGAAATTTTTCTACGGTATTAGTTGAAAAAGATTAAAAATTATTTTTGTTACTACTTTGATAGTGAATTTTGCCATAATTCAAGATATTAATTTGTCCAAATGCGTACACGGATTGAAAAAAATTACATTATAGCATTTTTCTGAAATGACGTGAAACACCTACAACCGAACAAAATAAATATATCAAACAGAAATATGTAATAAAAATACGAGACGCTTTTCGACCTGATCTTACACTTATATACGTCTCCTACACACCATCTCCATTCCCCAATCGCTCTCGCTCTCTCTCTCTCTCTCTCTCTCTCTTAATTGTTAAGTTTTAATTTCGTTTGATTCATTGCAACAGTGTAGCAATTGTCATTACATCAGTAATGGGTAGGATCGTATCTTCGCAATACATTTGACTTTTATATTATGTTTCGAAGCAATCAATTATGTCCTCAAGTAAATTAAACTCCTTTTATTGAACTTTTCTTTCATTGAAGACAAAAAATTACTTTATTTCAACAGCAACGATAACAACAACAAATCCAGGCTCCAGAGTCCTTGAAACTATTTGCATATCATGTTTTGTTTTGTTTTATTATTTTTGGAGCCTTTCAGACACCGCGCTAAAAACATAATACTTTTGTTATCGAAAGTTGTTAACAAATCGGTATTCTTTCTAGAACATCACAAAACGCCATAATGTCCCCACCCCTCGAAATGCAATTCTACTTTTATGAATCACTAACTAAAACCAATAGGTGTCTCGCTGAAACGGAGAGACGGTTGTTAAGTGATTTCCTTATGTGAACTGTTTTTTCTAATCCCTGAATGTTGTCGATTGAAAACATCTTTGACAAATCAATAATGATTCTTGAACTGAAGTTTCTAACCAAATGTCTTGCTTGAAAATAAATTTGAATTGAAACTGAATAAGATCATAATTCCGAATAATTATCGTATTAATGAGTAAAATGTAAAATTGTATTCTTATTAATTCATTCTTTCATTCATTCATTCATTGCTTAAAAAAGAACGAACAATATATTAATGATAGTCTTGGGCAGGTTGTCATGTATCAGAGTTTAACCTTTGACCTTGCTTTGTGATCTTCACCTTCAGTGAAGATCACCAATCAAGGTCAAAGGTTAAACTTTGAATCATGTGATATTTGCTTCAACGGCACTTAAGCTGGAATAAAAATGAAAGCATTCAAAGCATTTAATTTTTACAATAAAAATATTAGAAAAGGCAAATAACATCTACCTCAATTTGTATCAGCTCACCAAAAGAATCAATGTATTATGTTAAGGTGTTTTAGACATTTTGGGGTTAAAAATGTCAAAAGTCAAGGCGAGTGTCGCTGAAAGAAGAAAGAAATGTTTCTGACAAATAACATTAGTTATTAACCATAGACTTGCGCCAGGCTTTGTTGTTATCTTGCACTTGGTGTAAGAAAAAGAAGTCTGTTGAATTTGGTTTAAAAAAGTGAAGATCAATGCCATTTTGGCTGAAAATAGAAAGATTGTTACTGTATAACAATTTCAATATTCAACCATGTACCTCCGCCAACATTTTTGATGGATGACTTACACTTTGAGAACAAAAGATGTCTATTGCTGTTGTGCCGAAAGGTCAAAGGTCAGGGTCATTGTGTCTAAAAGAAGAAGAAAAAAACTCTTTGAGTAATACTTTAGTTTTTGACCATGTAATTTGATTATAGTTGTGGAGCGCTTTTCTTAAGATATGGTAAACGCATATTGGTTTGGATGTTAATAGTCAGGTCATTCTGCTGAAAGATAAATTGGTTTTGCAGACAACCATTGTTCTATAGCAAATTCCTTGACCAAACTTTGTGGATGACTTGCACTTATGATAATAAAGAAATCTACAGTTGGTCAGGTCGAGCGGTCAGATGTTACAGTCATCATAAATGCCAGAACAAAATAATAGTTTTACAGAGTCACTTTAGTTCAAAACCGCATCTTTTGAAGAAAGGTCGAGATCAATAAGAAACCTTCCCAAATTATATCCAGAGTGAACCATCTTCTGTGTGTCTATATATACAGATGAATATTAAACACGGGGCAGGCATGTAATATGCTGCTCAGGATACTATTTGTTCTCCTCGTGTTCTGGCTGGATAAATAATGCTATGATTTTGTCCATCTGTTCATTTGCTAGCTCTTAGTTTTCATACAGTATCCTAAAGTCTTCTTCAGTTACCGCTAGGAAATGGTAGAAGTAAAAACTAAGAATCCAGATGAGTTCCAGATAAAAAATTTAAGGTCAAGGCCAAAATGACCGAACCGGAGAACATGAGATGTACGTAATATCTTGAGTTCAAATGAACGTGACTGCAAGTCCTCACATAGATCATCCCCATTAGATTACAAAGATGTTTGTAGATTGTCGGATTTAAAGTGGAAAGCTATAGGTCATCTTTACATCTTTAGCGGGATGCCGGTGATGTACACAAGGGTTGAAACGCCAAGGTCAATTTGAACAGAAGAAACGTTTCATTGCTTCGCACCTTACTCTTTCATTCCTGCATCAAAATTTGTCAAGTGTGTTCACTGGAAGATGCACTTTACCTGTCATACCAAATAATTACTGCTAGTCAATATTTTAGTTCAACTATTTTTAGAATATTTCCAAGTCATTCACATTGATGGAAGTTTAGTTCTTGACTATGTACCTTATTCAAAATTTGTTTATTGTTTCCACTTCGGGATAAATAATGCCGTTCATTTTGGGATCCAAAAGTCAGATTTCATCATAACTGACTGAATGAACACCAATGGTTTTCGAAGACCAAGTACCTTTACCGAGGTTTGTGGAGGGCACGCACATCAATTAAGGAAGAGGCTTATTGATTTGGAGGTCAAATGGTTACAAGGTCGTCTTGACTCAAAGAAAGATAACTTTTTGCACAATAATATTTACTGTAGGGTATGTTTCATATACAATCTTCGTAGGTTGCACATTTGGGTAAGAACGAAGTCAATAGATGTTGTGGCCCAAAGGTAAGAAATTAAGGTCATAGGTAAGTCTAATAAAAAAAGAATGGTGTGTGCACAGTAAATTTTGTTCAAAGGTTAGGGGTCATAAATAACCCATAGTCAGTAATCTCCACAGTCAAATTAGGCCAATCTAGTGTCTACACAGAGAAGTATTGAAGAAGGGGCGGGAGTTTAATTCTCCTTTCACGGTATTCTTAGTTTCTCTTAAGTAATAAGAATCAGTAATGGAAGAGATCTGCAATTCTGGTCATCAGTGTCAAGTGCTGATTAAACAGATACGCGTACAGCTTTTATTCCATATTATAATGCATGCATTCTAGAGTTTATTTCGCCAGGCATAGATGTATATTAACACTTATTTATCTTTTATTAAAATAGCTTGCACACATTCACTCTGAAACTATTTCTTTCAGATACATTTATATTCAATGTACACTTATATATCCGTAACAAGTACAGGTATAATGTACGAATAGCGAGAGGCAACTGTAAAAGTAAATAGGAGTTATTAGCTTTATAAAGTTTAATCTAATTAATTTTAATATTTGGAATTTTAAAAAATAAATTATATTTTTAATGGCTTTATATTACTGAATAGAAAAGCAAGTACTAATATTTCCCTGACATAATTTTCTATGTCAGTTCAATGGTCGTCGGTTTTTGATAAATATTTTTAGGGTATAGTATTGTTTTAAAGCGACCAAGACAGTGGGGAATTATGGAATTCATTTAGTAGCTCTGTGGTGTTGGTTTTTTCTCTGGTTCCATCACAAGCGAGTACTAGTTGCCTCCCCTAAAAGGTTGATTGTTTCCTCCGTGTAATAATTTTCACAAGCGAGTACTAGTTGCCTCCCCTAAAAGGTTGATTGTTTCCTCCGTGTAATAATTTATCCAGTCTCCACATGTCAGTGAAACTAACATTTGCCATAGCTACAGATCGCCGATTAGCACTATCACCGGAATAGGTGTTAGCCATTGTTTAAAGGTCTACTAGTGTGCTCACAGAACTTTCTTTTATTTGATAAATTTAATCTTCTTGATGTGACTTTTAAAAGTATTATGTCAAATACCTCATCATCAATGAAAATAATTACCACAAAACATCGATTTTTTTCTCGAACAAGGCAAAACGCTCCTAGCCGATTTCACGCTCGGCAATTTCCGTAAGACAAAGCGGAAGTGACGTGCTGTAGGGAACTGAGCATTTCTACTTTCGTTGTTAGTTGCATTCAGTAGATGGTACTGTACGTTATCCGACCAGTGACAGGCGAGATAGTCTGCAGTGACCATTTGAGAGACGACGATTTCGATACGGTCTATAAAATTAAGAGTCACTTAGTATTACGACCATCAGACGACTCCTGCAAAATGCAGTACCAAGCGTGTTTTCTGGTACAGAAGCGAGAGCTAGCGAGGGTGTTTGTTTATACATCTTTATCTTGCTATATTATTGATTGTCAGCCTCTACCCCTCGCCACAAATATACCAAGCAAAAGAACGATCAATGGAAGAGGGCGATTTTAATGGGAGGGTGTTTGCAAACCATAATAACCCCACCCCTACCCTCTAAAATGAATCCTGCTTTACCATAACAAGCGTGTGCGTGTGTGTGTGTGTGTGTGTGTGTGTGTGTGTGTGACCCTTGGATTTTAGTTTTGCCTACTCCCCCATTATTATTCCCCCCCCCCGAAAAAATTCATTTGCATGTCCATGCTTATTTCATGCCTGTTCAACAATAATAATAATGACAAAACAAGTTTTCTGCTAAAGCCAAAATGTTGTGAATACTTGATGTATTGATTGTGTTTAATTGTAAAGGCTAATTACCCCTTCGTGTTGAGGCACTGGGAGTAAATTACCTTGTTTGCCAGAATATACACAACTGTATCAATGGATGATGGTCTAGGTCAGAGCCAATATATATATATATATATATATATATATATATATATATATATATATATATATATATATATATATATATATATATATCTTTTTGAGTAGTGAATTAGAATTTTGAGAACCAGCACCCGGAAGATAATGCACTAGAGAGAACCGAAGACTGTAGATGGTGAGACATATCCTGTGGTGCATTTTGATGTCACAGTAAACTTTCCATTCATTCCCTGTTTACATGGTTTGTATAGCTTCATAGTTGATACGGATTCCTAAAGCCTCACAAATTGTATCAGTATATGAATCAATAATAAAGTTATGTAATTTTTGTATTGCGGAAAACCTACAGTGTATTGGTAATATGTCAAACTTTATGATCAGCCCTTAGTTGTAAAAGTAAGCCAAAAGATTTGGTATATTTGTTAATTATTATTCAGACATGCAAAAGACTTCATGTGTGCCTACCATATCTACTGAAAAGGCATCAAACACGTTTTTCATGCTCTTATTACAGGGGCTAGATACACCATCATGCAGTATTGCTGATCAATGTCAGACTGATAGGATACTTAAGAAAAAACAAACAAGCAAACGAAATATATAGCTTTGTATTAACTAAGCTCAGTATGATTATGCGTTTGACTCGGTAGACTAAGCACTTGTGAACTTGTTATTATTTAGCGATGATACACTTTAATTGATGCACATATTCATGAGCATTTCTCATTTGTGTGAAAACCACGATCAGAATACACTTCTACAAATTCTCCTACTACACAGGTTGTGAAGTAAATGTCCAGCAAGTAAAGAGGAGGAGCAAAGGCATTGCAAACTTTCATGTACTTGTCAGAATTCATACATGACACTCATGAATGAAAATGAGCTTACTTTGTTTCAATGTTACTTATGCTTAAATCCATTTTTAAAATGTTGGTAAACACATTTATTCTATGTACAGATGATGTCACATTTCAAGAAATAGAAGTATTGTTAATTTTGCTCAGCACATTTTTTTTCTCTTTTCTTCAGAACAATGAAGTGAAGAGTAGTTATGGCATGGAGAAAGAGGGACTAATTGAACCCCAAAATAAACTGCAGGACACTATTATAACAGACAGGTGTGTTCAGATAAAGAGATGTATCAGAGAGAATATGAGAATCACACACTGATATGATGTGCCACATATAGCCAAGGGTATGTAGATATTGCCATTTTTTTACTACACTGAATGATACCATTTGATAAAACTCGTATACAAGCACATATAGTAATATAACACTTCTATGTTTAAAGTTATATTAAAGTTGGACAGTGAACATGTCACTAGGAATACAGTCAGCTCCCTCCTCCCCGGCCCTTTATATACACACACAGAAAGGAGAAACCAACTAAAGCAAAGCAACTCGAACTTGAAAGATTTTAATCAAAACACAGCTAACACAGAGTCTTTTTTGTAGCACATACTCAAAATCATATCGCAAAAAAAATTATTATTGTTGTTATTATTATTATTATTATTATTATTATTATTATTATTATTATTATTATTCATTCATTCATTAAACAATGACTTACATGTATGCTAAATTGAATACTAATTAAGT
>JAECUM010050807.1:0-15871 GCA_016617855.1 Megalonaias nervosa | reverse complement strand
CAAGATGTCTTTGAATCCGTTGTTTTATGTTTCATGTGTCTGCATGCCTATAACGTCTGCCTGCCACGGGTCATCCATGCGAGTAACATATATATTTTTATATGGAGATCTTTTTCTACTTTGCATGTGTAAAGTGTAGGTAAGGTAAATTTCGCAATTAACCAATCTGAGATTCTACATACATTCTGGATCTATCAGTTTAATTTATTTCCAAAACTGATTAATATTTCAGTAATAAACTAAACTTTCAGATAATACTAAACTAGTCCAAAAATGTTATTATTTATAAAATATATGAATTTTAGCAGACAAATCTGTCTGCAAGAAATAGGTGTACATTTTGAACACAGTCTCTTGAGCTACCATTGGTTGAATAGTCCCTTTAGCAGTATGTACAGAATACATCAGAATCAAATCCTATGTTTGACTACTTGGAAATCCACATGGAATAGCACAACACTATGTCATGTGACCATTTTAAATTTCTTGGTTACATGCGGATGTTACCAAATGCTGGTAAGTGTCTAAACTGTATGCTGGTGTGTTCCGCACAGATCTGTATGCTGCAAAATTGCACATTAAGTTGAACTGGTGACGTCATACACCCAAATTGTCAGTCAGTATCAACACAGGTTTGGGGGCTCATTTATCGGACTATTATAAAGGTGCCTGAAATACTTCTCTTTTTCAGTCATTATAAAAATCAGAAGAGAGAATATGTTAGGCTTCACAATTATACTGAGGCCCTATCAAGAATCGAACCGGAAATCGATATACAACTGGAACTTTCATTTTCAGCAATTTGCAACGTTAGCTTTTTTGTCAAGTTTGTATTTTACTCCTTTCAAACATATGAATGATTTCGTATGTTTGTCAAAGTTTGCCATTACTGGGATTAATTCATATTCAGTTAGATCATACAATGAGTCACCACGTGGTGATTTTTGTTTAAAATTCAAATTTTGTTTCTCATGAATACCTTCTCTGTCTTTGTTAAATCCTTGTAGATTACCTGGTAAAGATTGCGGGGTTTTCGTAATGTACTGTAAATTCAGAGGAAATGAACTTTATATATATTTACTCACGTCCAATACGTCATTTATTCCGTCTCCGTACAATTCTGCTTAACATCCTTGCTCTCAGGATTAATCATGGTATCGACATTCAATGTAACATTAAAATGTTCATCTTTTCTAAAACATTGCAGGATGTGTTGTTTTATTATTTTGTGACACTATAATTTCATCCGAACTTGAAAAAAATAAATGTTATCTCTTGATAATGAGATTGTTGCTTTTATGCTAAACTCATGAAATATTTGTGTCATTATTTATGTTGTGTAAATAGTAATATCTTTTTTGTCTTGTCATCATATTCAATCTGGTTGAATGTGGCTCAGTTGTCCAGGAACTCAAGTGATTTTTGTTTTCACTCAGAAGTACGTAAAAAACTAGATCACCGAACTGATTTTTTTGTTTTTTCAGGCAGCAGTACGGAAACGCTCGTCCATCGATTTTTATTATTGAGTGGTCCAGACTGCACCCACCCACCTCTCGCCATTTGTGTGGTTATGAAACCAACTTTGTTCATAGCCTTCCTATTATTTACTACCGCTGCCCAATCTAATCACACAGCTGGGTGTAAATATTGACAGAACTGCATTTTTACTGATATAATTTGGTGGTGGAACAAGAGTTTGTTCAAACCGAGTTGGTCACCTAGACACTTGTGGCTATATAAGATGTAGTTTCAAATCGATGTAACTCCAAACTTTCTTTGTCTGATTTTCATGCAAGTTTTACAAATGGCTTCCAAGTATTTCATCAGTCATTTTTTTTTTCTTCAATGAGATAAACGCTGATTTGATAAATATAAACCTCTGATCTGCGAAGTCAACTTAACTTAAAATGCGTCAAACATTGCCTGTAACACAGTTGGAAGCCCTCGGCTACTTAGATGGAATATATAATGTTTGCTCTGCACGCTGTTCTTACCAACCCGTCAAATTATTCCTTTCAGCATAACAGTACCTTCAATTCATGTCATTTGTCTTATGACCTGTCATAAGTAAGTATTGTACTTGTTTCAGGCCTTATTGTCAATTCATGTCATTTGTCTTATGACCTAGTTGTAAGCAAGTATTGTACTCGTTTCAGGCCTTATTGTCCTTGCAGGCTTCGCTAGCAGGAATGTTTTCATTCATAATCGAGTATTTTTTAAATATGGTCTTGGCGTTTTTATGTTATTTTTTTTTTAAATATAACTATACGCTCACTCCCATCTAGTATGTACGTATGTATGACTGATTGATGCGTGTATGTATATAAACAGTGATCTAAATATCAATTCATCCATCCATGCATCGGTACAGACATAATCAGTTAATTTCCTCCACATTTTTTTAGTTTAGATCAATGGTTTGTGTGATTGATGGAAATTTAATTTCTTTACCAACTCTGTGCGCGCGCGTGTGTGTGTGTGTGCGTAATTTGTATTTTTAACATAGCTTTAACAATTCTTCAGTCATATCGCTACGATGTCTGCAGTGTGACAGTTTATGATGATGTCTAGCACTGGAGCATCATGACGCAGACATGTAACGCCATGTCTCACCCAGTCACATTATCCTGACACCGGGCCGACTAGTTCTAGCACTAACTCCTTAACGCTGAGCGCCTAGCGATGCAGCTGTTAGTACCGTTTGTACAAGTCTTTCACATGACTCGGCCGGGGTTCGAACCAACTGCACACTGCCGTATAAATTCTGTATATAACAACACAATGCCATCTGGATTCAGGAGTTTTTGTTTTACTACATTCCCTAATGGAGGCCATACTTAGAATCTTACTATATCCTGTAAATAATACCTTTCGAGCTAAATTCTATTTATAGTCTCTCCTTTTATTCGTTTTAATATTTATTGATAAAGAAATGTAATTTTCCATCCTAAAATGGATAAAGTAAGATGTTTTATTCCTTTTTCTGTTCTTGCATTCAACCAACGGCAAGTTTCTAACTTGGAATCGATAAGACTGGTTAAAAGTTTACATTAACCGTGAGTGTGCTTATTTTCATAACTTTAATAGAGACCAAGTCAAAAAACGGATTTTTATTGAGTCACGTGAGTCAGAATGATGATAAAAGACCTTCGGCAAAAAAAAAAAAAAAAAAAAAAAAAGAATGTTATTATAAACTCTAAAAGAGGATGAAGAGGAATTTGAAGAGGTTTAGAATCAGGAGGATGAGAACAGTTTCTAAGTATCGCCATTAAGTACACCAATATAACTTTTTCGTGACATATCATACATCATCAATCTTAGCCACCATTTCTATCAATTTCTGCAATAAATACACGGTCAAACATCACGAGCCTACTATTAATCAATTTTCGGAAGCACACACAAAGAGGACCCATTCAGTAGTATTGACAGTAACTATTCGTTAAAAAGGTCAAACGTCATTGAACTAAGGATTTGCATGGGGCATACTCGTAAGTGTAAGTCATGATGATACGTATTTAGAATACTTCGACGACGATCGGAGGGAGGTAAAAAGAACGTTATAAATGCAATTACATAGCTGTATGGATATGAATTTATAGGTTGATTTATTCACTAATTGGTCAATTGATTGACTTGTTGGTTCTTTCCAAACTGATTTTATCAACCTTAAATTGCAATTTACCCATCTTCCCCACGAGGCAAATAAAATTTTATACACTGAAATTCCGCTGCTCAAGAAAACAATACCAAGAAAGATTGACACCCAAATATTAGCAAAGGAGCAACAGCTAAAAAAAAAAAAAAAAAAAAACAGAACCAAGAGAAAAAAGATTGCTTTGTAGTCTGTACATATTTATCCAAATTTACAAACCTTTGAACTGACTTTCGTCCACAATTAATTTTTGCACCCAATGATATTTCTGATATTTCGTTCAACTACTATCATTTTATTATTTTATGTACTATATATATATATATATATATATATATATATATATATATATATATATATATATATATATATATATATATATATATTTATTGCATTTTTCATCGCCGTTCTCTTGACTATCAAGAAATATATATTGTCTCCTACTTTACTTGCATATTGACCACAGAGAAATAAGATTAAATGAATTAATTTAATAAATCTCTCTTTTTTTCATTCCAAGCGATGTTTAAATTGCACCAATCTGATCAAAACCAGATCTCTACAGTCCTACGCGAAGACGTGACAGAGACCGCTTAGGGGTCATGTTCTGGTGACCTTTAAATTAGCCAACTTTTAGAAATTTGAAAGCGAATCAAATCGTTCGGCATACATAATAATAATAATAATAATAATAATAATAATAATGAGGACTTTGTATAGCGCCTAATCTTTAGAAGCTCTAAGCGCTTTACAACATTTGACAACACTTAAAAAACATATATAATGATATGATTACAAAAATTAAAACAAACACCACGAAATTAGAAACAGAAAACATGCTGTAAATATTTAAGGTAAGGATACATTATTAGGTCTTTAAGTCTGTTCTTGCAGTTGAAATAGGTGAGTTTTAAAAGCGTTCTTGAATGAGATCACCGTGTCTTTGTGTCCTAAGTGCAGTGGGCAATTCGTTCCACGTTGTTGGGCCCTGGTATGCAAAAGAGCATTGTCCATATGATTTCATTTTCATAGTGGGAATAATGAGAATATGAGTGTCAGAAGAGGAGCGTAAGTATCTTGCTGGTGTGTACACATGGGTGAGGTCAGATAGGTATGTTGGACTGGAGCCTGTCAGTGAAACGTAGCACAGAGAACAAATTTTGTGTTTAATTCTGGATCAAATGGATAGCCAGTGTAGGGTACAGAGCAGGGGGGAGGCGTGCTCTGATCGTGGTACTCTAAGAATGATCCGAGAAGCTGTGTTTTGAACTTTTTGAAGTTTCTGGAGTAGATATTGAGACGAACCAGACAGAATTGAGTTACAATAGTCCAGTCTTGAAAGTACTAAGGAACACACAAGTGTTTTAGTGGCAGCAACTGAAAGATACTTGCGAATGGAGCTGATTCGTCTCAGCTCAAGATATGCAGCCTTGCATATGTTCATGACATGTTGATGCAATGAGTGAGTACTATCAAGAGTGACACCGAGGTTTCGTACTGACTGTGTGAATTTAATGTTGGTATTGCTGATATTTATTGTCTGAGGTAAAGGATGTGAATGAGAAAGTCTTTGTGTTGTAATAAGGATGGCTTCAGTTTTATCATCATTCATCTGCAGCTTTTTACATGTCATCCACGATTTCACATCGGAAATGCACTTCTCTACGCCTTGGATGGTAGCTTCAATTTCAGCTGGATGGCTAGATTTGTATATTTGGGTGTCATCAGCATACAGTTGGTGAGACACTGGATGATGATCTATGATACTTGAGAGTGGCTGAGTGTATAGAATGAAGAGAACAGGTTCAGGAACAGACCCCTGTGAAACACCACAGCATAGATCAACTGGGCTTGAGTGTTTTCCATTTGTGGACACAATTTGTGTCCTGTTGACCAAGTAGGACTTGAACCATAGTAAGGCCGTATCATGAATGCCAAATACATGCTGGAGACGGTGAATTAATATATCATGGTCTATAGTGTCAAATGCTGCGGACAAGTCAAGGAGAGTGATAACTGTAATCTTTCCGCCATCCAAAGCAGAGAGAAGGTAATTGACTACTTTCAGAAGAGTAGTTTCAGTCCTGTGGCAAGGGTGATATACAGACTGTACACTGCTAAAAAGACTGTTTGAATTCAGATGAGATACAAGTTGGGATAGAACAACTTTTTCTAAGATTTTTGACATGAATGGGAGATTAGAAACTGGGCGGTAGTTCTTTAAATCATTATGGTCGAGTGTTGTTTTCTTCAGCAGAGGCTTTACAATGGCAGTTTTATAAAATGATGGGAATTCCCCAGATGAGAGAGAGGTATTAATAACATCAGTTAGTGAAGGCAATAGTGGATCCAAGCACTCTAGCAGCAGTGACGTAGGAATCGGATCCAGTTCAGATGACTTTGGTGCACTCTTCATCACGATTGTACGTACTAAATCCATAGAGACAGGTTCAAATGCTGCTAACGGTTGCCGCTGAAATTCTGTATCACAACTGTATGGTGACGACGAGTCAACTGAAACTGTGTTGTCAAATTTATCTCTGATGGTTTGTACTTTGTCACGGAAGAAATTTGCAAACAGGTCCGGAAGGTCGACTAGAGAGAAGGTAACTGGAAGTGGTGTACATTTGTTCCTTAACATTAGCTTGTTAGTAATCTCAAATAGCTCTTTGCAGCTGGAACTTTCCGTGATCTTAGTACTGGAGTGTGCTGATTTCGCTGCATGGACTATGTTTGTAACATTCTTCTTAGCGGCATCATAGATCTGCTTATGAATAGTGAGTCTGGTGGAAAGCCAAAGCCTCTCAGGTTTTACGGCGGTCTCTTTTAGCAGTGCGAAGCTGGTCCTTAACACTGCTATACCACGGAGAACACTTCTGAATTGCTACTCTGCACTTGGTTGATGGGGCAAGTTTGTCGAGCAATGAACGCAGGCAGTTATCAAGTTGTTCTGCTGTAGTAGGTAAGCTAGTTGTTAGGTTTGCTTAGATATCATGCATTAGTTTGGTTCTGTTTATCATACGGAGGTTTTTCTTAGTAGCGAATAAAGGTGGAGGGCTAGGGACTGATACGTCAAGATGGCATATAATGCAGAGGTGATCTGATGAAAGTTCGTGGGACACCAGGGAGGACTGAAGAATATTATCATCAGGTCTGTAAAGAATCCAGTCTAAAATGTGACCATGTTTATGGGTGGGTTGGCTAACTGACTGTTTGAGGTTGAAAACGTGAATGGAATCTAGGAGTTTCAATGTGCATGGGTTTCCAGGACAGTCAAAGTGAAAGTTGAAATCTCCAAGAATAATCAGGTTACCACCTATCGAATTTCCATACTCCAGGAGATTCAGAAACTGCTCCAAAAAGAGAGATTCTGTCAGCTTGTTTTTTCTACTAGGAGGAGGGCGGTAGAGGCAGAAAAAAATGGACTGACCTTTGTTCCAGTGTGAGTGTAGTTTGGACTAGTTCAAACGATGTGTGGTCGAAATTGAAAGTTGTAGTGTAGTTAAGACGGTTGATCATGGAGGTCTTTGCGATGACAGCAATTCCACCTCCGCGAGAGTGGCGGGGGAACGACTTGATGGAATAACCGGTGGGTGCTAGATCCGAGCACTTGGGTTCATCGCCTGATGTTTTTAGCCATGTTTCTGTCAGGAAAAAGACGTCGATATTCTGATCGTTGATAAAATTAACTATTTCTGCGCGCTTCTCCGATGGTCCTACTGATTGGGCATTGAATAATGCGATGCGTAGTGGTATCTCTTCGATAGCTGACACAAAGGTTGACGATTTAATTGGAATTTGGATTAGGTTGTCTAAATTAACGGCCGAATTTTAAAATTTCTGCGCCGGAAAGGGCGAAAGGGAGATAACTGGAATTCTTCTTCCTGTTCTACGCCGGCCAGCTTTGAAACAATGCTTCTTTTTTCGCTTCCGTATACAGTTATGGAATGATGAATGTAGTCCCAGATATATATATATATATATATATATATATATATATATATATATATATATATATATATATATATAGAGAGAGAGAGAGAGAGAGAGAGAGAGACAGATCGAGACAGGTCGAGACAGAGACAGATGGAGATAGAGACAGATAGTGACAGATAGAGTCAGACAGAGATAGATACAGACAGACAGACAGACATGTATGACAAGTTATACAAATCACATTATCGGTACAATATTACAAATTAATAAACAGGTTCAGAAGTGAACATTTGTCAGATAAGATTCATATGGTACTAAACGTTTCTTAATAAAATCAACTTTATATTGCTAACCTAAATCTCTTGCCAAGTCACAAACAAGAATAGAAAATATTGCATTATACCACGCAAGCCAAAGCTACATAGAAATGTACAAAAATAAACGTGGTGGAACAATAGCTGTAACTTACAATATACAAAAGAAATAATATAAATTAATAAATTACATACCTCTACAGCTAAAGATGTGCAAGTCCCTAAGTAGACTGCTTACTGACAAGACGTTCGGAAATGTGAAGATATCACTTTAAGGTGAGGCATTTATATACAGACGATGTAGCCGTGCTAGGTGTAAATCGGGTTTTCCCATCGAGAGCACTTCGCACGTGCGGCAGGGATGAACCGAACTCACTATTTCGAAATATTGTACAATATACACAAATCACCATCGGGTATAGTTGTACACAAAAAACGAAACCAGAGTAGATGTTTTTAATAAATAGAAGGATTTATACAATTCCGTGACAATACCTTCCCCCTTAAAAGAAGTGGCAAAACTTTTAGAAAAATCATGGACTGCGAACATAAACAAAAATTAAAACATCCAATTTTGAATACTGAACGAAAATGATATGCTAATTGCACCCTACTTTATAAATCAGCACCCACATTTTCCGACCCTCGAATCGCCTCGATTCGGAAACTATACGGTTGCAAAGACAACGCCCAACGCAGCAATCTTGCGTTGGCGACCTTTGCTTTGTTCAAGTATAAGAGCGGCTGATGGTCGGTTTGTAAGATAAACACCCTCCCGAAAAGGTATGTATGGAATTTTCCTATCGCCCATACTAAGGTTAGGCACTCCTTTTCAATCACACAGTAGTTTCTCTCCCTAGAGAGCAATTTCCTACTTTTATAAGCAATGGGCAATTTCATCCCCTATTGCTACTGTAGCAAAACAACCCCAAGTCCTCAGCACAAAAGGTTTGTCCAATTCTGGCAACTTCAAGATTGGTGCACTTATCAGTTTCTCTTTTAAAGCGTAAAACGCATTTTCCTGGCACACACCCCAGGGAACTTTATTCGGTTGCCCTTTCCTAGTCAAGTCTGTTAATGGGCTGGCAATAGCGGCAAAATTGGGAAAAAAATTTCCTGTAAAATCCAATCAAACCTAGGAAAGCTCTTACTTGTTTATTGGCTTCTGGCCTAGGTGCATCTCTGTTCCTATTTTGTCTGGGTGAGGTTTCAACTGGTCTAGTTCACTTACAAGATGTCCCATACCTTCTAGGTTAAAATATCCTACGCTACATTTGGTGGGCCTAGCTGTAAGATTAGCAGTGTGAAGTCTATCGAAGAAATCCCTTAATACCTTAACATGTTCATCCCAGGTATATGTATAAACAAAGATATCATCTACACAACTATCGACGTTTTCCATACCGTTTAATAGTTTGCGCATGAGACGAACACAAGACGAACCGGCGTTGACTAAACCGAAAGGCATGACTTTAAACTGATAAAGACCTTTGGGAGTCGCGAATGCCGTTAACTCGCAGACATTATCAGTGATTGGTATCTGCCAATATCCCTTGGTAAGTTTTAACTTGGAAATGTATTTATGACCTGCCAACTTTGAGAATAAGCTTTCTATGTCTGGCATTGGTTCTGCATCGAACACGGCATTTTGTTCAGTTGACGAAAGTCAAATGCAAAAACGGTTTGTCCCGTCTTTCTTTCTGACTAACACAACGGGGTACGAGTACGGGGAACTGGAAGGTTCGATCACTTCATGGGCTAACATTTTTCCCATTTCTTCGTTGATGGTCTCCCGCGCATTAAAGGGTATTGGATATCCTGTTTGTCCGTAAACACGTCCGGGTATTAGGACAAAACCTCTAAGATCTGCGTACGCTGACCCTCGGAGAAATCCAGGCATACATTGATCTGGTTTATACCTTCTTTCCTTACGTCAATGGGGTATTCAAGGGGCGTTTCGGTACTGGAGACGAATTCCGATTCGACATACCACCTATCGTCTATCACCGCTATACATACAACGTTCAAGACCCCTTTATCAAGTTTTGACTAGGTCTTTCTACGGGAAGTTTCTGCATATTGAACCTTCCTTCCATGTGAATGATGTTGTCCAATTCCTTTGAGACCATCTTCTGACAAACCTTGCACAAACGACAAAATCGTGATACGTCACTGTGAACCTTGGGCCAATAACATTGTCGTAATACCTTAACCGCTGTTTTATTCATACTCAAATGACCCGCCATACTCGACTCGTGCGCGACCTTGAGTACATGCGACCTGACTTTCTGGGGGAACAGCTAGTTGTAAGAACTTCCTATCATCTGGAGTAGTATATTCCCTGTACATTAAACCCTTTCGATGTAGAAATCTAGAGGACCCCAGTTTCTACACTTCTTCACAGAACCCGACAACATTTTAAGGCGGTTGCTTTTAAAGACTTGTCACGTTCTTGCTCGTTCAGAAATTCCTCGCAGGAGATATCAGTAATGGCTTTCGGTACTTTTAATTTCCGTACAGGTTTGTTATCCTCCTTTACCTGAGCTCTGGTTTGCACTGCTTGGATGATCGGGAATCGGAAGGCAGACATGGTTGGGAGTCTAGATCCCTGTACAATTGGCAATCTTAAGTTCATAGATCGGATTGGCTATGCACACTGCTTCAACGGTTCCTGTCAGACAAGGTGTTTCGATAACTATCCTTGCGACTGGAACGTGGTCGATTGTTTGGTCCAGTAGCATATAAGGCGATTTAAATCCGAACGATTGGTCATCGCGGACGAGACTCCGTTTCACAACTACACTAGTGCACCCTGTATCTCGTAAAACGGTCAGTTGTTGTCCGTTGACAGTACCATTCGCCGTTGGCACTCTTGCCTCGGGGAAAATACACGTGTCGATCGACTGGACAGTGACGCGACCGATCCTTGCACGCACCACTGGCTCGTACACTGCTTCCCTGTTAGCCTGCTGAAAAACATAGAGTTTTTCATCTACCGACCGACTGCCTTCAATGGCCACCATGACTTTTTGGACTGATCCCTTCCGTTTAGGACAATTGGGGGATATATGACCTCACTCCTTGCAGGTGAAACATTGTTTGTCTTTATGCCTTCCCCGGTTATCCCTACCAGGCTTTTCAGGTTCCTTGGGTTTTTGGTCCTTAGCCTGATTCCCACCTTTTCCGTCTCGCGAGTGGACATTCTGAGAACCTCCCCGAGCTTCAGCAAATAAATCCGCCTGTGTAGCCATGTCATATATATTCGTGAAGGACCTCTCCCTCAAGAATAAATATAACTCCTTGCCACAAGTTGTTAATAACTGGTCCGAAGCAAGAAATCGATAAGATCCTCCAATGTCTTCACGACTTTACCACATTCCACCCATGGCTGCAAGTAATTGCACGTCCTACTGACGAACTGGGTGAATGTCTCGCCTCACTCGAGTTTGCTATACTTTAATTTCTTGCGAAACCCTTGCTCGGTTAGCTCGTATTTCTTCAGAAGTGCTTCTTTTAACGCGAGGTATTTTAGCGAATCGGCCGCGGGTAAACGAGAATACACGTCTAATGCTTTACCCTTCAACAACGCCCTAAGATGTAGCAACCAATCCTCTATTTTCCATTTTGTGTACAGTGGCGTACCTTTCAAACCTGTTTAGATAACTATCCATGTTATCTCTGTCGTCTTCAAAAGGGGGCAATTTTGGACCTCTCAGTTTAAAATCGTGTTCCCCTCCCTTTGGTTTGCAATAGCTCATAATTTCTTTGATACTCCCTCTCCCTATTTCTATCTTCTATCTCCAAAGCTTCTAACCTCACTTGTTTTTCTCTTTCTAACTTCCTATCCTCTTCTTCTGTTAGTAGTTGTACCTTTTCCCTTTCTGCTTGCTTTTCCCATTCTATCCTTTCCTTTTCAGCCTGTTTATCTAACTCTATCTTCTCCTTCTCTAATTCTATCTTTTCCTTTTCGGCCTGTTTTTCTAATTCTATCTTCTCCTTTTTAAAAACCATTTTTCTTTCTGCGGCTTCCCTTTCTTTCTCCAGTTTCTTCCTTTCTATTTCCCTCTCCTTTAACCTCTTATCCCTTTCCCTAGCCTGTTATTCACGAACAAAATTTCTCACAACTCCCCCTCGTAGCCGAACTGTTTCCCCAGTTCCACAAGTTCGTTCATTGATGACATTTCAAAAATCTGATACGACCAACATAAAGTGCAGTATTATGCCAAAAGGTGCAATTACTATAATTTTAACAAACAAACCGTATTTTCCTTCTCGAAATGAAACAAACAAGTGAAATGTGTACCAAAAAAAAATAATGTTAAATGGCTACATAATCTCACTGTGTTGTGAAGAGCGTCTGAAACACACAAATAAAAAATCATAAAAGAATAACAAAACATTAATAGTGCTCTGTTAAATCCGAGCTGATCCCACTTCTGACACAATTTGTAACAAGATAACCGAGTTGGGATTTCGTATCTACAACAGAACACGTTTGATGGTGATACAAATAAAATGTTTATTGATGTATGATTTGAATGAGAAAGAATATTGATTAATACGTGCCTGTATAAGATCCAAATATTGGACAAATTAACATAATCCACACGAACCTAAAAATGCAACAAATATAAATACAAACAAATAAATGACCTTACACAGTACAAGGTCAAAGGTGAACAATTCACAGTAATTTCACACGATAAAAAGAATGGGTGTTTTTCTCAATAGTAAAAATGATGTATTCACTCAACTAGTGAAAAATGAGATATTTTTTATTCAAATAATAAAATTATGAATTGATTGGACAGATATCATTTAAAAATATGCAATATACAAAAATCACCCTCGGGTATCGTTGTACACAAAAATCAAAACCAGAGTACATGCTTTTAATAAATAGATGGATTTATACAATTCCGTGACGCAATTATTATTAATATTAAATTCCGAAAAAGAATGTTAAAAAAGAGGCCAAAAATCTAGCAAAAGATAAAGAGTACAGGACTGAATATAAAAGGTTGCAACAAAACATGGAAGCAAAATAGCAATTGCGTTACCAATTCAGACAACGTTTTGTATTCGGATCATGTGACGAAAGAGTATGTTTATATCTTTCTGAATTTAATGCAGTTGCAGAACAAGTCATGTGGTGCAATAATGTTTTACATATAAGCTGTTTATTGATTGGAGTCATAAGTCCAACAAACGTCATACATATTTGGGGAATTCTTTAAACGATTTATTACTTTAAATTGTTACAATATATTCGGAAAAAATCAGAGAATTCATAAGATAGACTCATGTTAGGAACGGGCAGGTACTGAACAGAATTTTCAAGGATACACTACCCACTGTAATGGTGTGGTGATGATCATTTGCTCAAAGAAATCCATGTAGAGCAGGCACAACTAATATGAAGAAGATAATCTTCGTATCAGAGTATTCGCAATCAGGATTATATTATCCCACTTGAAGAAATAAAATATCTTAATTTATCTAAGATATCATTAACATCGAGACTAAATAATGGATTGAACTGAAAATAATAGACATTCATCAAAACTAAATGCAACCCATAATAATTCAGACTTGACATACTCGTTCTGTCAGAGAAAAGGGTCACAATAGGCGACTTCCTAAAAAGGAGGAAAGCAAAGACTTGTGCAACTAGTTTTGTTTAGCATACCATTGGTGATTGGCTGGTTAATGTGTGAATAACAAGGTTAATGTTAGTTGCTAAAGATAAGACGTTGCAATGACGTTACTACACGAGGCATGGTGTGTAGTTCACGTGTCCATAAAAGGCAGAGACTGGTGGATTCTATGACAACTGGACGGACATTTCAGTCAGTCGGATAATACATACTTGCATACGCAGAGTGGAGTGTCAGTTTATCAGACTCTGACTGGTCGAATTCAATCGGCACGTTAAAGTGATAAATTGATACACAAGGTCTGTTTTTACTACTCGTCAACGAGGCTGTTAATAATTATATAAACCCAATGAGATCAAATCTTTCACAATTTTGACATATATGGTTCCTACATTATATGTATCATTACGTATATTTGTTGTTTATCTACTCTAAAAAGCAATAAAACTATGCTGATGGCTGTACAAATAAAGTTGAATGATTTAAACTGTGAACAGTATTGGACTTCATTTCAGAATAAAAAGCACGTCGATATTTGACTCATTTGGTGCCATAACAGTTGTAAAATACAACTTTTCAAAATTACTGAAGTTTATTAGTTTATCATAACGCATTTAACTACACGATATCAGTTTGCATTCGTTGTACTTTTTACGTTACATGTATTATGGCAACATCAACAAGCAATAGTAGACAAATTGAGATACCGGAGAGCATAAAAAGATTTTTCAGTAATTGATCATATTACTACTTATATACAAGTGTATGTTATAATAATACTAGATCTATACAAATCAGCATATCTATTCAGTAATTCATTTCAACCATTATTAAATATACATGTACTACTAGCAAATTACAGGTACAAGAAAGTATACGATATGATGACATTGTAAAATAAAAATGTGCACGATTCAATTAACCATAAACTCCTCAAACTGGACATATTCACTGGGAACAACGGTGTTATGATTAACGAGTCTCCACTATATATATATATATATATATATATATATATATGAAAGAGTATTTGTAACACTTTTTCGTGAAGCTATATAGTTAAGATTATTTTATGCATGGTTGTAATAATAATAATAATAATAATAATAATAATGGACATAAAGGAGTAAGATATGCAGACATACATTATCTTACCACATAAAATCATGTGCAACATAAAGTAAAAACACATAAGTTACATGTATAGGTCAAACTGATACAGTAACAAGCAGGCAGATAGATAATGAATATAAACATTCATAACAACACGGCTATATTGTGACTAATGATGTACGTTTCATATCTCTCAAATATGCTGTTGACGTTTTAGTATGAAACATATAACTTTTTCAATTCTCAATGGTGCCTGCTGTGTTTGAAGTCAAACAACCATATCGATTAGTTATACATTTCATTTCTTAACATAGGAGTATTTTCGACTGAAACTTGCACAGAGTAATAAATAACCTATAACAGGGCTATAATAGGATAAGTAAATATTACGAGTGCGTAATATGAACTTTCTTGAATCATTAAATTCAGACTGATTTAAAACCTCCTCTCTTTCTGAAGCCGTCTATCAACTAACCATACAATTGTAAAATGTTTAGTGTACTCGTACTTTAAGATTTATGATTATTTCAGTCGGCATGAAAAATTGATTTACCGCTATTGAACTGCAGCATGTTCAAATAATTTGGACATCTCATTGAATAACATATTATTTTTTACGTACATTGCAAGTGTCATTTAGTTGCAGTTTTCCTGTAGTTTGTTTGGATACAAATATCAGACAAAGTTTGCAGTCTGGAGAGGTCCGTTCATTCTAAATATGCCGGAGAAATAGGATATCGCGCCAGTCATAAATATGCCAAAGTACTTATCCTTCCTTTTAGATTATGAAAAGTAACATTTGTTATTTACATGATGTTATATTTCAAGTTCTGCTATGTATTTACACCGATATTATTTGTACTGTTATCATGGAAGTTGTAAGTGTTTTGTGTATGTATACTGACGGGTCAGTAGGCCTAATGGCAGTACAGTTCATCTTCCACTACTATCCCACTGATACACACGCACACACATGAACTACCCATACTTACTACTACTACTACTACTACTACTACTACTACTACTACTACTAACAATAGATTTGCTAATTTATAATCACATAATTCTGAATAGAAACGATATGCATAGCAAGACATCAGTCATCATTAACAACTTAATCTTAAAGAGTGTATTTATTTATTTAAACTGTGGAAGTGTTGATGCGCCCGGGTGGCTCGTGTGGTGGTGATGTGCCA